>VDFB02062869.1:0-27054 GCA_007258455.2 Sequoia sempervirens
AATTGGCTTGTTGAAGAACAGTCTCTAGCCCAACTGAGTGCACCCTCTCCATATCCTTAGGGCTACTATTAGTGGTTGTGTCAACTAGTTGTATTGTTTCTTGTTTATCCATAGAGAAGGAAACTCCCCTTCCTCTTTCTCCTCCAAAGTTATATTCCTAATAGGAGACCAGGTTCCTAACCTTCTATTACCTTAGTTTGTTGGTCCAAAGGTTCATTTGATTGATTGCCCATTTGTTGTTCAAATACCACACTTTTATCCTTATCTTGATCCTCTAATGCAATATCCATACCACTAGCGATGTCTAATGAATCTCCCAAAAATAAAGTGGGTAAGCTAATAATATTAATAATATATTATTTGAAAGGGTCATCCTCCAAGTTATCAATCGATTTTTTGAGTTTCTCTATTAATTCCTTGAGCTTTTTGGGTCATGATTTTAGGCGTTGAGCATTGAGTGATGAGATATCTAGGTTTTTGACAATTTTGACATAAAATTCTCAAGTTCTCATATAAAATAGATTGATTCCATTTCCCGAGCTTGGATTCGAGTTATAGAGATTGGGAGAGTTTTAAACACATCAACAATAACACAAAATTTGGCATAAACTAACCTAGATTTCTCCTTTGTCACTTTATCCATGGTGATGAAGTGCTCAAATGAATTAAATATCCAAGCAAATATTTCCTCATCCTAGAACTCTGGCGGGAGGCTAGGCAACCTAACCCAAATAGGAGCAACTTTGTTTAGATTATCCTTTGGGTCAAAACTTAGCTTCCATCTATAGAGGAAAGATAATTTTTTTCATAGAGCCATGATCCTCCAACTAGAACTTGAAGAATGTCTTCTTGATAAGTAAATTTGAAGAGGAACATTCCCCCACCATTGCATTCATAATCACACCACCCTTTTGTTTCCAGTTGACCATGACCTATCTTCTAACCATATTGATATTAGGGTGAAAGGAAAAGAACTTCCACTGAGCCAAAGTGTTCTCCATGGAAGAGATAATCCTATTGATAGTTGAATCAAGTAACTTAATGGTTGTTCCATCTTTCGACACTAACAACATTGGGTCAACATTCCTAGGTAGTTGCTCATTACAGTCACTTCCCACAAGGTAATTCTTCTAACCTTTGGACCCACCTTCAATGTTAAAGTTCAATGATGGTCTATTTGAGGCAACACCATTAATACCCTACGAAGGGGGATGGGGAGGAACAAAGGAATCTTGAGGCTATCAAAACCCATTCTCATTCAAAGTTCAAAATAAGATTTTTTTTAAACAAAGAAGCTCTACACTTTTTTCAAAACTTTTCCAAATTAAGGATAGCTTAATTTGGGGATAAGTAATCTCAATTTTTGATGCAACAGAGAGCCACCTCGTGAGGTTTGAACCTTGGTTGATGGCACTATAAGAAATAAGCCCCAATATCACACCATAGGGCCCCCCTTTTTAAACTTTTCTAAATTAAGGCTAGCTTAATTTATGGGGCCAACAATCTCAATGGTTGATGCGGTAAAGAGTGACCCTGTAAGGTTTGCACCTTGGTTGGTGACACTATAGGAAAGAAGCCCCACCATCACACCATAGGGTCTATTTGTTGATGCCTCAGGTATTATTACCATTAATGATCAACAATCCAAATAATTTGGTCTTTTATCCTCTTGCTCTAGCTCTTTATGTGCTTTCAACATAAGACTTTAGCTATTTATTGGCTCATGTAATTTCTCAAACCATGGTTAAGGGGGTCGCTCTTCCTAATTCTCACAACCAGTTGATCAATGATCATTTTTTTGATGATTCATTGAACTTACCCTCACTGGGGATGAAAATAATGTTAAATAGGCTATTCATTAACTTGGTTTTTTTTCTAGTCCTTTGGTTCAAGTATCTAATGGAAAATGACTCAATGCTATAGAAAATATTTTCTTCCTAATTCAAGATAGATAATTTTGCCTAGAAATGGATTGATCATGGGGAAATCTTCATATTTTAGGTATTTCCTTTACTTTTCAAGCTCCTCTTTGTTGCTCTCTAGCAAACCATTATTGCTAGTATTGAGAAAAAACTCAACTACTAGATTACTAAACCACTTTCTTTGGCTGGTAAATCCCATATTTTCTCTAAAGTGTTGGCTACCACTCACCTTTATTACTCCTCTAGTTGTGTGTCTTTAAAAGCCTCTTATTTAAAGATTGAAACATTTCCTAGAGACTCTTTTTCGGCCTTTGGTGATGGACACCAAGAATTCCATTGTGTTGCTTGGGAATTTTGTTTTCTTCCCCAATACGATAGTGGCTTAGATTTGCTTTCAATTTGTAAACAAGGTATTACAATATGTGCTAAATGCATTCTTAGAGTTTTTGAGGGGAATGAAGCCTAGAAAATTCTCATCAAGCATTATATCAATTTTGGTGTGTCTTCTGGGCAGTTAGCTTGGAAAGGGCCAATTCTAGCACTCTCCTCACCATGAAGGAATTTGTTCATATTTAAGGCACTTTTGTCATTAAAAGCATTTCAAAACCTTGAGAGGCTATAAAGCCTTGGCTTCTCTAGGCAGAGAATGATTTTCATAATGATCTTTCAACCATTCAACGGTTTTTGTGGTGGTTTCTTTTTTTCTATCATCAAGATCACCCTTTCACCAAAGTGCCACTTATCCACACCTTGAAATTCTTCAAACGAGGCATTATAATTGTGTCAGATCTCATTAATAAAACCACCAAGAATTTTTTTCTTAGCCATAAAGTTAAAGGAAATTTATGTTGTCTAATCAAGATTGAGACTTTTCAAATTGTTATTGATGTTATTCCTCCCCATATGATTCAAAAAATTAGGGTTAAATCTTTCAAGCCTTGGTGTAAGGATTGGAAATGGTATCTTGATACTCCATTTCATAGTTATAAGCATTGTAAAGGATATTTGTGGTCCTCATCTTCTTATGCTTAGCTAGTTGAATCATCATTAGTAGCTTCCCCATTCTCTTGGTACTTGACATTATTGATTCTAAGTCGTCTAGTCAACCTTTCTTTAGCCTAAATTGACCCATTTTGCTTGATGCATTCTTTATCAAGGCTTTTTGTTTGGTTCTTGCTTGACGCATCTTGGAGTTTCCAATCCTCATTACCCATTTTATAGATAGTTAGAAACTCTCAAGCATCTTTTCTAGCTTTGTAATAGAGCATAAGAAACTTGGAATTGGATTCACGATTTCTTTGGGCCTTTTAGGCCTCCTCATTTTTCATGGCTTAGGATTTTGTTAGAGGTTTAATGTTGTCTCCCTTTCAAGTATACCTAAATTTGATATGCTTTTATGGTAGAAATTCTCTTTAATGTTTGGAAAAAAAAATGCAATTCTTTTTTTAGGTTGTTTAGTTGATGCTTATCTCTCTTTGTATACTAAAGCTATAATTTGCTCTAATGTGTTTATGTAGATTCAAGTGCAAGCTAACAAAGTTGTAAATGAAGTGGAAATTTGCAAAATATTTTGGACCATTATGGTAATGCTCCATGCACTATTGTTAGAGTTCTACCTCTTTCGTCTTCTCCTTAAGGGGTGTCAATTAGGCTGCAACCAATTTTCCATAAGAGATTGTGGTTTCTAATCCCATTACTCTAACCTATGTGAAATAGAGATATTGTTGCCCATGGTTGGTCTCAGCCCTCATGACCACCTGTTGTCTCTTCTCATGTTTGTGGTGCTCTTGAATGACTAGATTTCGACAAGTTTCCTTGGTTGGAGCTAACCATCTCTCTAGTTCATGCTTAATAACCTTTAGAGGAGATTCTTTAGGAAGAAGGTGCTCTCATCGGTTGGGAGCTGATTGCTGATAATCTTACCCTTGGTGATGTTTGGAGAAAACTTGATGATAAAGACCCCTCTCGTACCGATGTTGCATTATTTGCTTAGTTTTTTTATATTACATTCAAACTTTGACCCTTTGAACTCTCGTCTTTAGTTTAAACTTGGTGTTTTATAGACTTTGAAGGCGTGCATTTTTACCACTCCATTTTTATATATTATACTATTATCTTTTTAATTAATTTATAAAAATTAAATAAACTTATTCATTAAAAAAAAATCTAATAAAAAAATACAATCATATCTAATCCAAAATATAACGACGCAATTCGGATAAGATACGCCCGTACGGCGCTATTGTAAAAGACAAATAATGTAAAAAGGACGAAGAAGAACGAATTGTGATGAATTTCTGTAAGAATTTTGTCGTTTAATCTAGGAATCATGTCGAGGAAGGAAATTTTTGAACTACTAGCAAATGATTTCTTATTAAAATTTCCCCAAAATCCCATAAAAGGATTAAAATTCAGTTATTTATCATTTAAATCCATCGGTGATCATGATGCATATTCACGGAACGCGGCGGAAGTTCAAAATCTCTCATTACACGGAAAATCTAACAGATATATGAAGGGGATTTAGCCAGCTGATTTAAAAATTTGGCAAACAGTCGTTAAAGTTGTTGAATATGACGTTAGAAGACAAAGGGTTGACGGATTTGAGACGAAAGTTTGGCAAAATCGAAGTTGACATGACTATTTTTTTGGTGAGAAAGCGTTGGTTTTGGAATAATCGTTTTTACACCAGAAACATATCTATTATGCGTTTTTTGTCGGATGGCTAAAAAATGTTCAAAATTCGCTGCTTGATGGCTACAGATTGTTTAGGTTTCCAGTATTTTGTAAGAGACGGGCTTTTATTGCGTATTGTTGACTGATAGTTGGGATTGTTAAAAGGTTTGTAGGTAGTACAGTAGTATTTCTTTCAAAAGACGGTATTACTATTTATTCTGTGGACCGTTGTCTGAAGATTGTTGAAGGATTCCAGTAGAAGAGTTATTTTTTGCCAAAAACAGTATGATCACCGTATATTGTTGTCTGGCAAGTAAAGTCTGTTCCAGGATTGCAGTATAATTGCTTATTTTGTGAAAAGATGTTAAAAGACGGTCAATAACGTGGGTCGTGTTGAATTTGTTTTTGTCGTGGAAACCCTTGCATTATTTGCTGGTTAAGTGCTGGAAATGGAGGAAAGGAGTGGAATTTTGAGCTTTTTAGTCGCTTTTGCTGTGATATGGTGTTGTGGAATTGTGGTTTTTGCGCAGCAGCAGAACCAGACAGTGTCTCTTAATGTCGATGCAGGACAACCCATCAGAACGATTCCTTCAACTCTATTTGGAATATTTTTCGAGGTAAGTATTGAATTCCTTCCAGTGCTTGATAAAATGAAGCATCAATTTGATTTTCCTCGCATTTTTATTCCGCAAAAAGACGAACAATTTAAATTTGCTACAGGTTGTTATTCGATTTATCATAATTGATGAAGATGTATACTTTTTTCTCTGAAATAGGAAAGCCTTTTTGATCATATTAATTGTCTGCCCCTTTTTAAACCTGTGATGGGAGACGGAGTCCAATGTTATACAATACTCCTATACAATGTTGCTAGGAGCTATGAACCTGCATATTTTTCATATTAATTGCCTCCCCTTTTTCTGAGGGGGAGAAAGAACCTATTGTGATACTATATTACTACACAATGTTGCCATTAACTATGCACCTGCAGATTTTTACATTAATTGTATCCCTTTTCATAGGAGAGGGAAAGGGAACCCACTGTTATACAATATGATTATATAATGTTGCTAGGATTCATGAATCTACATATCTCTCATATTATATGTCTCCCTTTTTTCTGTGGAGAGAGAATCCGCTGTTATACAATACGATTGTACATTGCTGCTAGAAGATATGAGCCTGCAGATTTTTCATTTTAACTGTCTCCCCCTTTTTACCTCCTTACCTGGGGAAGGAGATGTGATATTATATGATATGATAGAGATTGTAATAACATCCATGAGACCAAAACAGTATATGGGACCCCAGAGTTAATAAAAATCAAAGAAGTGGGATGCTACTGAAAAACAGCATATAGCAGTAAGAACCTAGTTTAAATCAGTATTCTTTTTCTGCTTTTGAAGTTTCATACTACTGCTCTCCCGATAGTTATCACGAATGTCATCGTACTTGGTGTTAGTATTTAGATCAGGAATGACATAAACAGAAATACACAACACATGAACAATAAACACAGCAGTTTCCCCTGGGAAAACCCTCCTACTCGAGGGAGAAAAACCCAGCAAAAAATTATATCTCATATATTTATCAGATATAAGTGCAGAATGCTGCATACAGAGTCTGGCCTTACACAAGGCTGAATGAATACAATGAATAATAGCGTCACTCCTTGATGCAAAAATACAAGTGAAACTGATCTGCTGCTAAGTTCGAACTCCTCCTTGGAAGAATGCCAATTGAATATGAGAATGACTTGATGATTTGAATCATTTGATTGAATGGTCTCCACCTTGTATATATACAAAACAAGGTGACTCTTCACTTAGGTCGGCCTCCTTTTAAGAAATAATATAATTTGTGATTAAGGCTGACTTGCCTTATTAATTGTTTATTATTTAAATTTTTACTTAGGAGAAAATATCTCCCTAAGCTACAAACACTAACACTTGGAGCATTTCACAATATAGTGCCATTCCATTTCTGAATGAATACAATGAATAATAGCGTCACTCCTTGATGCAAAAATACAAGTGAAACTGATCTGCTGCTAAGTTCGAACTCCTCTTTGGAAGAATGCCAATTGAATATGAGAATGACTTGATGATTTGTTCATTTTGATTGAATGGTCTCCACCTTTGTATATATACAAACAGTAAGGTGACTTCTTCACTTTAGGTGGCCTCTCTAAGAAATAATATAGAATTTGTGATTAAGGCTGACTTGCCTTATTAATTGTTTATTATTTAAATTTTTACTTAGGAGAAAATATCTCCCTAAGCTACAAACACTAACACTTGGAGCATTTCACAATATAGTGCCATTCCATTTCTACCATTCCTAATGTGCAGAAAAGACATATTCTTTCTTTCCAATTTTGTTTTGGGACCTTTCACCTACCTGTCTCACATCTGAGTTGGTGTGAATCAGTCCTTATTTGGCTGCTCATCTGCATTTTCATTTGATTTTTGCCCCTATGTAGTTTTTAATATTTATGATTATGTTAATAAGTGGGATCGAACTTAGTCATAGAGTATTGCTTTTTCCTCCTGAGTTGCTTTCTCCACATACTTAGTTTAAACTTTTCTCACACAATCTTTAATCTCTTGATTGGTGGTTGGGCATTCTTGTATGTTGATGCCCCTCTTGTTCATCTATCACTTGTTTTGTTTCATCCATGTCCTCTTTCTTATGTTCAACACTTCTCTCATTGCTGCCCTTGGTCATCTGTCCCACTCCATGTTTTCTATTTTCTCTATATAGCATAGAAGACAAACCATAGCTGTTGCTTCTATCAGAAAGGTACCTATTTCTGCTAGTATTATTTCGTATTGGACTGATGCTTTGATTTTGAAGTAGCTTGTGATTAAGAAATTTTGAATTCTTTCAATTTGTGTCCACTTTAGACTTGAGGTACTGTTGGCCCAAACTTGACATTCATAGAGCACCACTGGCACCACTGGCAGCCCAAACAAGACCTTGTTGGTTTTCTAGTCTCACAAATCTGCATCTTTTTATCTATTTTGCAGAGAGTATGGTGCTCTTAACCCACCTTGAGTTCTCTTTGTTATGCAAGTTTCCCAACTAAGCTTGTTAGTGAAATCAAGCCCCAGGTATTTTTATTTTGTGGTTATCTCATGTTGGTTTCACTCAAATATGAAACTTACATGTTTTATTGGTGTTGACTTGCATCCCGACTTCTGTACAAAAGAGTTCCAAGGATATCAAATGATTTTTTAAACTTTGGGCTGTTGTTGTGGTCAAAATACAATCATTTACATATAGAAAAGGAGTTTTATAGCATAACTAGCTACTTGGGCCTTGTCTCCACTTAATCTATTTATCCATTCTTATAGTATGTGAATATATAGACCAAATAAGCAGCCTGCCCTGTTTAATCACTATGAATGATGAGCACACAAATATACTGAGAGGGGAGAGGGGAGAGGGGCGGGTGAATCAGTATATTACAATTTTTAACTTCTCAACTTTTACCAATTTCAAACTTTATCACAATTACAACTATGCAAGAATATAACAATATGAACAAGTTGACACCAAGATTTTATGTGGAAACCCTTACGGGAGAAAACCACGGTACAAAACAATGTACTTTATATTTTTATGTGAATTACAATGATTGTAGGCACCAACCTACTAGAGGCACCAACCTCTAACTTGTTTTGTAGGCACCAACCTACAGGAAGCACCAACTCCCTCAATTTGTAGGCACCAACCTACTGGAGGCACCAACTCCCACTTGCCAAGCACCAACTTAGCAAAAGATAATAACTTCAAGAACAACGTTCCACCCACCTTCAATGTTGCTTCTTCAACGCATGATGGACAATTCTGCTCAAATATCTCTTTGAAATCTGCTTATAATCCTGATTTGTATCTGCTTCCATATGCTCCAAAGTCTTCTTTAATCTTGCATGAAACCTCCTTTACAAATCTTCATATGCTATATTCATATATCTGCTCTTCTTGGACTGATAATTCATGTTTTCACTTGCACATCTCATATGTTTTTATATCTTTATGAACTGCTGTGTATATATGATGAACACACTTTACTCCACACAAATATCTTTAATATAAATCAAATTTGCTCTTCATACTTCTGCTATCCCTCTTATTTATGCTCAGAAAATATTCATTACACCACATTCTCATTCACTCACACTCTTTTATTAAATCACCATTCTCACACATTCTCACATATTCACAATCATTCACTCACTCATTCTCCTTCCCAGACTCACATCTTATATTATCATATTTAAATGAGGAGACACATCTCTTTAAAAAGAGATATCCATTTAAATGGACGTGTCTCTTTATTACCAATGTTCCTTAAACTAATTGCTGCTTTTTAAACTGTTTGCTGCACCCTTTTTAATTTTACTCCACACTAATTTTTTAATATTTCTTCAGAGAAAAAATAATCGCTGCCCTTTGAACAGATCACACCTTTTCTTTGTTAATTTTAAGACCAGAATTGAATTAAGCAGAAATAAAACAAATCTAAACAATAGAACACAACATATACCCTGGGAAAACCCTCCTTCTTGAGGGAGAAAAACCCAGCAACAATATATCACTTATATACTGAATACAATAGCAGCAATATGCTTTACAATTTGGCCAACCTCTAGGCCGATCTAATGAAATAATTGTGGCACCTCTCTAGATGCAAGTATATAAGCAATAATGAAATTGCGATCCTCTTGAAGCAACTATGAATCTGCTGTATGATCACAAACTGCTGGAAGTAATGCAAACTTGTCTTGATGAATATTAATGATAATCTAAGAATGAGCATCATCTTCTTTATATACAAGGTAATATCGCTTCTCTCATGCAAGATGTCTTTTCATAAGAAGTCGGCCTCTTCCATGAAACAATATGTCTCTTTATTCGATATGACTCTTGGTTTAGTCGGCCTCCATAAAATAAAATATAAATTATTATTTTTGAAATGAGATGACTTATCTCAAGGGTCAGCCTCATTTAATTGTTATTTAATTATTTGAATTTTATAGGAGAAAGAAGTCTCCCGCCGCTATAATAACATCAACACTCCCTCTTAGCTAGGGAGATATCTTTCCAGATATCCATGTCATGGAGTCTCTTAACATGACACCCACAATGGCTACACCCATTTGTGGAAAAGAGTTCATCACGGAGTCACTCAACGTGATATCGTCATGGAGTCACTCAGCATGACATCCACCATGGCTACTCCCATGTGTGGAAAGGAACATGTGCACAAGTGCCCATCACGGAGTCACTCAACGTGATGTCGTCATGGAGTCTCTCAACATGACGTCCACCATGGCTACTCCCATGTGTTGAAAAACACAAGTACAAGGAATTCATCACAGAGTCTCTCAATGTGATGTTGTCATGGAGTCTCTCAACATGACATCCACCATGGCTACTCCCATTGGGTGGAAAGAACCACATCTCCGTCTTAGAGATGGAAAAGGGCTTTCACCTTATATTTCTCCATCTCAAAGAAATATGCATTATAGCAAATAACAAAGATCACTGATGCTGAGTCTCCCTCTTAGCAAGGGCTTCATTCTCCACAACTCCAAGCTTGTCTTGAAAATGTACAAACTTCACTCTGGAGAGAGGCTTGGTGAGAATATCAGTCGTCTGATCATCAGTGCAAATATACTTGAGTTGAATAGCTTTCCTCAACACCATATCTCTGATGTAATGATATTTGATTTCCACATGTTTTGTCCTATAATGAAACATTGGATTGACAGATAGCTTCACACAGCTTTGATTGTCACAATGAATCACAGTCGGCTCCAATGTTTTCCCAAACAAACCTGCAAAGAGCTTTCAAAGCCACACTGCTTCTCGAGCTGCTACACATGCTGCAATATATTCGGCCTTTTCAGTGCTTAAAGCTACTAAAGTCTGCTTCCTGCTACACCAAGAAATCATGGCAGACCCCAAACTAAAGCAACATCCAAAGGTGCTCTTCCTGTCAGCTACACTCCCGGCCCAATCAGAATCGGAATAGCCTTGTAACTTTAGTTCTTCACTGGAAGTATATCTCAAGCCATATCCTACTGTGCCGCACAAGGATCACAAGATATGCTTTGCTGCAACTAGATGAATTTTCCTTGGTTCACACATGAATTGACTGAGGGCACTCATTGCATAGCAAATGTCTGGTCTAGTATTGACTAGATACATCAACGATCCAATCAACTGCCTGTACATGGTGGGATCTACTAGATTTGAACTAGCTGCAAATTTACTCAACTTCTTCAAATTTGTTTCCATTGGTGTAGACACGGACTTGCAATCCATCATCCCAAATCTCTTCAAGATATCTATGGTATGTTTCCCTTGACTTAGAATAATCTCATTGGGTCTCTGCCACACTTCCATTCCTAGAAAGTAATGCATAAGGCCTAGATCCTTCATCTCAAACTTAGAGGCCGACTCCTTCTTGCATTTGACAATGAGATATTCTGCTCCAGTAAGAAATAAATCATCAACATAAAGAACCGAGATTAAAGCCTCACCATCAACTACCTTGAAGTAAAGATTTGAATCAGCATCATTCTTGGAGAATCCCAAGCTCGTCAAGTATCGATCAATCCTCTCATACCAAGCACGAGGTGCTTGCTTAAGGCCGTACAATGCCTTCAATTTGCATACATGAGACTCCTTCCCATGAATCACAAAGCCATCTGGCTGCTTAATGTACACTTCTTCTTGAATCACACCATTAAGGAATGCTGTCTTTACGTCCATTTGATGTAGCTTCCATCCTTTAGTTGGTGCAATAGCAATGATAGTCCTGATAGATGTATATCAAGCAACAGAAGCAAATGTCTCCTCATAATCTATTCCCTCTTTCTGAGAGAATCCTCTAGCCACAAATCTTGCTTTGTACTTCTCAATGCTCCCATCAGCTGCATGCTTGATCTTGAAAAGCCACTTGGAAGATACAACTGATTTCCCTTCAAGTCTAGGTACAACATCCCAAACATCATTCTTGATAATAGATTGATATTCTTCTGTCATAGCATCTCTCCATACTTGCTGATTTGATGCCTCCTCAACACTAGAAGGCTCAGACTCAATGATGTGACTCATCAACGCCACATAGCCTGGAAACTTCTGTGGTCTCTTGCTTTCTCTGAATGTGCCTCGAGGAGCTGCATAATTCTCTGCCTCTTGCATAGTTTGTCTAGCCCATAGAGGTCTCTTTCGTCCTATAGGAATGTCTCTTAGACCATCAGTAGGTTCTATGGGATCAACTGGATCACTAGCCTCTTCTGGTTCAGTAGACTCCATTTGAATCTCAGAAGTAGGATCAGGAGAAATGTCCATATCTTGAGGTGTCTCCTGTTCTTCACTGTCTATCTCCATGTAGGACCCTTTAGATCTTTTGAATGCAACTTCTTCTTCGAAAGTTACATCCCTGCTGATCTCAATCTGTTTCTGCCTTGGAATGTAGATCCTGTAGGCCTTGGAAGTCTCATTGTATCCCACAAATATTCCTTTCTTTCCTGATGGTTCTAACTTAGACCTTTTATCTTTAGGCACATGAATATAAATAGGACAACCAAAGATTCTTAAATGACTAACCTTAGGTTTCACACCTGTGAAGGCTTCTTCAAGAGTCATATTTTCCAATATTCGATGAGGGCTTTGATTCTGAACATACATTGCAATTCTGGAAGCTTCAGCCCAAAGGAAGGTTTGTAAGTCTTGATCATGAATCATAGCTTTGGCTGCCTCAACTATGGATCTATTCTTTCTTTTTGCAACTCCGTTTTGCTGAGGATTGTATGGAACACAAAACTCCCTCTTGATCCCTTCCTCAATGCAGAAATTATGGAAACCTCCAGAAGTGTATTCTCTTCCATTATCATATCTCAGAACCTTGATCCTCTTTCCGGACATATTTTCAACTTGAGCCTTGAATTCTTTGAATCTATCAAGTACTTCTTCATACTCCTTAGACTTCAAAAAGTAAATCCAAGTCTTTCGAGAGTAGTCATCAATGAAAATCACATAATACCAAAATCCACTCAAAGATGCCACAAACATTAGACCACACAAATCAGAATGAACAAGATCTAGAATTCCTTTTGATCTACTTTCACTATTATGAAAAGGACCCTTAGTATTCTTACCCATTGCACAACCTTTGCAAGTGCCATCATGCTCTTGACTGAGTTTCGGTAGACCAGTAACCATCTTCTCCATGGATGGAAGAGGTCTGAAATGTAGGTGAGCAAGTCTCCTATGCCATAGCTCACTCGAACTGGTAGAATCATGCAACAATGCTTGAACTGGACGAATAGAAAGTCTGTATAGACTCTCTTGACGAACACCAATCACACGGGCTGTTTTGATGCTAGAGTTCTTCGGCCAAGCAAGAACTTTTCCCTCAGGAAATGCAACTTGATACCCTTTGTCCTCCAAAGCTGAAATAGATACAAGATTTCTCTTGATTCCTGGTACAAACAAGACATCACTCAAATGAAGAGGGATGCCAGAATCTAGGTGAAGAGAGGTGGCACTAGCACCTTTCACTGAATAGCAAGCATCATCTCTGATTATCACTTGTAAGTTGGTTTCTCTTTCTACCAAGTCTGAAAGATGCTCTCGATATCCTGTAATGTGTCGTGAAGCACCACTATCAATCAACCAAGTGCTACTGTCGGTTGGAACATTGCTTGATAGGGCAGAGATGAATAGAAATCCTCCTGAGTTGTCTCTAGATTCCTTTTGAGGCGAGACATCATCAACATCCGCAGTAGAAGCATGTTGCTTTGGTCTTGTTATACAATCTCGAGCATAGTGGCCATACTTGCCACATCTGAAACATTAAATATGAGAGAGATTCTTCTTCTTCTTTGGTTCAGGAGCAAAATCTGATTTTCTGTCTCTATTCCTCTTGAAATTGCCTTTTCTCCCTTCTCTTCCTTTCCTCTTAGAAGTTTGAGCAGCAAGAACATGATTGTCTTCATTGTGAGAGCTTCGTCCATTCCCTCTTGTTGCCAACCTGGATTCTTCTTGAATGCAATCAGCTCTAAGAGGATCAAACTTGGGTAATTTAGATCTTCCACTGATGCCTTGGATAAAGGGCTCCCAAGATTGAGGAAGACCATTTAGTGCCAACATGACTAGATCTCTATCTTCAACTATATCTCCAATGGCATATAGCTGATCTTTCAATTCAGTGATCTTCATGAAGAAAGAGATGACTGAATCTCCTTTAGCCATCTTTATATGATGGAGCTATTGCCTCAAGGCAAGAGCTCTACTGGTGTTGTTGATCTCATATAAGCCTTGAAGAGTCTCGAACATGACTTTGGCTGTCTTCATCTTGGATACAATTGGCACAAGATGATCCTTCACAGAATCAATCAAGATCTTCCTAGCCTTAGTGCCATTCTTCTTCCATTGAGTTTTCTCAGCCTCATTAGATGGCTCGGGCACATCACTCTCCACGAAATCGAGAAGATCATTCTCTTCCAATGCAATAAGAACTTTGAATTTCCAAGAGGTAAGTTTGATGCACCATCAAGCCTATCTTCAACCTTGAGTCCGTTCACCATTTTTGAAGCTTAGATAGACTCCCTTAGATGAGAAGAAGAGAAGAAGAATTTGCTGCTTAAACAAATCTGATCTTGATCTTGCTTAAACCCACTTTGATACCATGTTAATTTTAGGACCAGAATTGAATTAAGCAGAAATAAAACAAATCTAAACAATAGAACACATCATATACCCTAGGAAAACCCTCCTTCTTGAGGGAGAAAAACCCAGCAACAATATATCACTTATATGTTGAATAAAATAGCAGCAATATGTTTTACAATTTGGTCAACCTCTAGGCCGATCTAATGAAATAATTGTGGCACCTCTCTAGATGCAAGTATATAAGCAATAATGAAATTTCGATCCTCTTGCAGCAACTATTAATCTGCTGTATGATCACGAACGGCTGGAAGTAATGCAAACTTGTCTTGATGAATATTAATGATAATCTAAGAATGAGCATCGTCTTCTTTATATACAAGGCGATATTGCTTCTCTCAAGCAAGACGTCTTTTTATAAGAAGTCGGCCTCTTCCATGAAACAATACGTCTCTTTATTCGATGTGACTCTTGGTTTAGTCGGCCTCCATAAAATAAAATATAAATTATTATTTTTGAAATAAGACAACTTATCTCAAGGGTCAGCCTCATTTAATTGTTATTTAATTATTTGAATTTTATAGGAGAAAGAAGTCTCCCGCCGCTACAATAACATCAACATTCTTATCATGATTACTTTTTAATAAATCTGCTTTAAAACAAATCGTTGCCTTTTCTTTGCATATAAGACAAATCTTGTCTTTTATGGATTTTGTCTTATTCAATATTTGTCATATATGCTTTTTAAACAAATTGCCACCTTTGCAAAGACATTAGCTCTTGAATCGTTGCTCCTCCAAATTTAATCGCTGCTTTCTAAATTCGTCTTTATTCAGATTTTCGTCTTATTTGCCCCTTTTGTTTTATGTGGCTCCACAAACATTTTATCCGTTATTTAATAATTTATGACTGCTGCTTCTTCAACTTTGATCATTGCTGTGCGTACCTTTGTTCTGAGACAGATTCAACTCAAAACAGAGTTCTATGTGATAGATGTGTATTGAAGATGTCTGTGTGTAACTTTCATATATAATCTGATTTTGTAGTCAATGACAATATCCAACAATCTCTTTATTCTTCCTTTGTCATTAATGATAGCAAACTTCTTCTTTGTACCTTTGACATCAATGACAATATTTCCAACAATCTCCCCCTTTGTCATTGATGGCAACAAACATAACTCTTTGTATATTTCTCCCCCGTTCTATATCTCCCCCTCTTTGACATCAATGGCAAAGGGAAGTTAGGAAGCATCTATCCATAAATGGATCATTGAAGACATCCATTCTTATCCAATGCAATGAGAATGTACTTCTCCCCCTGTCAAAGATTCTCTTATGCTCCCCCTTGCTCTAATACTCCTCTTTCTCTTGACTTCCAAATTACTTGGGTAACATGTTTCATCTGTATTTTGGCTACTGAATGAAGATCATCCTCTCTTTGTGAAAGTCTTCTCTCCTTTCTTCTCTTCCTCATGTTTATTGATTGCTTTTTGTTATCTTTTGCATGGAAACATCTTCATTTTGACATCAATATCATAATTTCCAACAATTGATGATAATTCATTATCTTCTTTTGATACCTCATTTTGAGTTATTTTCTTTTGTTTGTGAATGATTTTAGTAGGAAAATGCGGGTATATTTCTAAAATTAAAATCCGAGGTGTTTAATGAGTTTCAAAAGTTCAAGGCCTTAGTAGGAAAAGAGTTTGGTTGTGCCATAGCCACTCTTAGATCTGATAATGGGGGTGAATTTTGTTCTAAAAAATTCCACAACTTTTGTGCTAACACGACATCAAAAGACAGTTTACCACAACCTACACTGCACAACAAAATAGAATATTTGAGAGACAAAACCATACTATCATAGAGATGGCCCAATGTATGATGGAGAACAAGAATGTTCCCAAGAAATTTTGGGCCAAGGCAGTATATGCTGCAGTTTATTTGCTCAATAGGTCTCCCACACAGGCGGTGAAACATTAGACCCTGGAGGAAGCATAAGCATGGTTTGGGAGGAAACCGACAGTTAGTCATCTTAAGGTTTTTGGTTCTATTGCGTATGTTTGGATTCCAAATGAAAAGCGAACCAAACTAGATCCTAAGAGTAAGAAATTGATGCTATTAGGGTTCAATAGAGATGTTGTGATTGATGATGAAATAGGGCCTTTTTCAATTCTTATGAGATCCAGATTATCAATACCTAGCCTATTCTTGCTAAGGATTTAGGTATTTAGCTTAAGAAAGCTCCACTTGAAGGGGGGATTCAAAGCACGAGGAAATAAACCTAGTTTTTATTGATGATAACTTGGATCAACATCCAGATGACGCAAAAATAGGAAGCCGAAGTCATGATAACCACGCTGATTTGGGTGAAGGGGTTTCTACAAAGAGACCTAAGTGGCGGGAAAAACTCATTGGTGATGTTCGGGATGAAGAAATGGTCGAGGGTCGATCATCTAGATGCAAGAGCAAAGCGGAGCACAATTAAATTTGCTCTTATGGCCAATATTCAGGGAGTGTATGAGCCACAAGTGTTTGTTGAGGCAAAAGATAAACCTGAATGGGAAAAGGCCATGGAAATTGAACATCAAAGTCTTATGAAACATAAGACTTGGGTTCTTTCAAATCTTCCACCAGGGAAGAAACCCATTGGCTGCAAATAGTTGTACAAACTCAAGTACAAAGTTGATGGTACACTTGACAAGTATAAAGCATAGTTGGTGGCTAAAGGGTTCTCGCAGAGAGAAGGTATTGATTGTGAGGAAACCTTTGTTCCTACAGCAAAGATGAGCACCCTCCAGTTAGTTCTAGCCATGGCAACACAGTTTGGTTGGAAAGTCCATCAAATGGATGTGAAGAGTGCCTTTCTCAATAGTGACTTAGAGGAAGAAGTGTACATGACTCAGCCTCAGGGTTTTTAGGTTGGAGGAAAGGAGCATCAAGTATGCAAAATGAAGAAGGCTTATGGCCTTAAGTAGGCACCCAGGGCATGGTACATAAAGATTGATAGGTATTTGGATCAATAGGGATTCCAACAAAGTCCTTCTCATCCAAATTTATACGTCAAAAGCATAAGCAATGAAATCATCCTTTTGATCATTTATGTGGATGATATCATCATTATAGGTAGTGAGGCACATTTGATTGAAGAAATCAAATGCAATTTGTGTAAGGCTTTTGACATGATAGACTTAGACCTCCTACATTATTGCCTAGGTGTAGAGGTTTGGTAGACAGATGGTGGTATTTTATTTCTCAATCTGTTGTACCCAAAACCAAAATTTTTGCTTCACTAAGGCATTTTGCTTAATTGAGTCTTAATCCTGTTAAAGTGATGTCAGAAGGTCGTTTTTGGGGTTTTTAAATATGGAGTTGGTGTCAGTGTCATGTCAGTCTGTTACTGAAGAGATTTAAGGAAAATGAGAATTTGAACGAAAAACATCAAAATTTTTTCTCTGGAGAGGGGAGCACATTTTCAAATGGGCCCTATCTTTAGAAGTCGAGATCTGTTTTAGGGTTTTGTCACTTCGGGCATTTGTCCGACATCGCGTGACTTGCTGATGAGCTATCAAGTTATCAAGCGGACTCTTGAAACTGCGGAACATGAGTGAATGCAAGCAAAACAAAGGCGTAGTGGCTAAATGCAGTAAAAGCGTAGCTTTGAAAAGTTTTGGGCCTTGGTCGCCAGTTTTATGATATGCGATCTGGAATCTTTTGTCGAGTTCTTAAAGGCTTACGAAATGCACATGCAATGACCAATCCGGAGAATCCGTTAACCGATTGTCGGAAGGATGAGCAGGAGGAAGGTCCGGCGTTTTAGTTTAAATTTTCATGAAATTGCCTAAAGCACGGGAATTACGTTTTAGAGTTCAAAGTTGAATTTTGAAAAGGCGTGGGGTGAATGGGCGCGCCAAAGATTCGTGAGAGTTAGACTAAGCAATTCTGGGTTGTCATCTTCGATTAGTATATTGGCATGTGAGTGATCTTTTCGGTTTGCATGTCGAGTTAACTAATTTTATTCGATTAACTTCTCTTGCATCATTGGGAATTCTTGGTTGCATGTCATAGCGAAGTGCATAGGTAAAATGTCAACTAGATTCACATGCATAGAATTTGGTTGCAATTGAAGTTTTGGTAGAATAGCTTCATTGAGTGTCAAGCAGAGAGTTCTAAAAGAAAGGAATGACATTAGTGATGAAGCATGAATTTGTGAAGTATGGCGCATGAAGTTGTTAACTTCAGTTCTCAAAAGGGTCGCCATGTTTAGATATTTTTGATGAAGCATTAATTAGTGAAGCTACGCCCTTACAAGGAATGACAACTGAAGTTCCAAAAGGGTTGTTATTTTTAGAACTAAATTGAAGCATAAGTGTGAAGTTGGCGCACTTCTTGAAGGCCAACTGAAGATGGAAAAGGGTCGCTATTTTTAGAATATTTATTGCATGAATATGGCGAGTTTCTTATGGCTAACTTTAGTTATCAAAAGGGTCGCCTCAAGTTCAAGTTTGTGAATCTAAAGCAAGTTTGAAGATGGCGAATTTAATATAGATTGCTAACTGAAGTCAAAGTCACATGAAATTGTTAACTGAAGACTTGAAAGGCAAACCCTAATGCATGGCGCTTTAATTAGCTTATCTGAGTTCCAGTTAACTAAAATGAGGTCCAATTAGAAGCCAAGCGCACTTTTCATGGTTTCCTTGCCTAGTGCGAATTTTCAAAGATGAAAATCTATATATTTCAGCCATGGCGTCCATTATTTCATCATCTTTTGCTCTGAAGTTCATATTCTTCTTGAGCGACCAGCAAGCTAAAGGTGTTACAGGTGTCCGAATTCAGCGTTCTTCGAAGCAACGAGTTCAGATTGTTCAGAGGAAGGCGATTCTAGACTTTATTTTCTCTTTGCATGCAGGTTTTATCAAGTTCCAGAGAAGAAGTTGGCAGATTTTTCAGAAGCAGACAAGCAAAACTTTCTATCTTCTGTCTTATTTCTTCTATTTCTCACCTTAGGTACTTTCTTCGCATGTCAAAGAAATTCAACACATATTCAGAATTTGATCATCAGGGTTCGCATATTTCAGCATTTGCAGCGAGACCCACGTCTTAGATTTTTTGAAAATGGCCCGTAGTCTTCGATACGAAGCTCACATTAGCTTTCGAGAATCTCTTTGCATGTGGAGAAACTAAAACATTTTGAGAATTGACTATCTGGTTTATTCGAGAATTCAGTTGTGCACAAAACCCATGTTCGAGAAAAAACTTCAAGGCTGCTTCGTTAGAGGCTATTTTTAGCCTTGTCCAGAGGTTTTTAGAAAGTTCAAGTATATTCGACTTTACAATCAAAAGTCGCCATTTTCAAAATGCAGTTCAATCTCATTGATTACAAAGCCAAATCGGCTCTTACACATAATTTCATCAAAACGTCAGATACGGACCTGAATCATGTTTATCCAGTGGTGAATCTGAGCAGTTTGGAGAATGTTAGTAGCAATTCGTTGAGGAATCTTGAGCGTTCCGGGTTGCTGGCAGCGGCATCTATTCCTATTACTATTTTCGATCTTGAGTTCGTACTTGCTTGCATTAAGCATTATGACTCGTCTTCACGACAGATCAGATCAGTTGATGGGAGAGTTGTTTGCAGTATCAAGCCAAAGGACATAGAAAAATGTTTTGCTAGTCACCTCCTCGTTTAGATAACTCTTGTGGTTCTTGGGCTGTGAGAAAATATGGGATCGCGATCATCAGCGTTAAGCGGAAGGAAGGTAAACCGAAATGGTAGCAGTTAAACCAACATGCCCTAGGAGTTGAGTAGGTAAAGCGAATTCAAAAGAAGGAGATTCTTTGTTTTGATAACTTTACTCCAACCGGAGTTCTTGGTCAATCGGGCCTTCAGCACTTTCCGTTCTTGGATGTTTTACTGATTACGATTCTTGACGATGACCGCAGAGCATTTTGGTAGGCTATGTTGATTAGTGATTGCTTACATCGACAAATTACTAACTTTCTCAAATATCATGAGTTTCATATGATATCATACTTGGTCTACTTGGTTGCATTTCAAGGTAGCTTCAGGCTTCTTAAAACTAATGGCACTCTCGGTGTTCAGCGTGTTCATGAGTATTATCCTCAGTTGGAGTTCTCTCAATCCGAGCAAGACTTCCAAGCAGTGAATGATCATTTTTCTATGAGGACAGTTAGAGATCTTGACAACGAAATGCACATTCGTATTTCTACCGAGGCTAAATCGGCGATGGAGACTTGGGCGGATTGGTTTATCCAGTTCCCTACTTTTACATACATTCGGGTTTATGGATATGTTGGAGAGCCCCTGATGTTACCGAGGTACCCTTCAGACAAGCTCATCTTCATGGAGTTTCTCAGGCAGATGCAACATGTTCATTTCTTTCTTCGTAATCGTCATAAGACTGCAGCTAATTTTCCATTCACATTGGGAATTTTCACATGCAATCGCGACCTTAGTGCGAGGAGTTTATGTCTACCGAGAAAGGTTCAAACTCAAGACTTTATCTCGAGGCGTTCCTTGATCCCTCTCGGTCATTCATACCGAGATCGGTTAGAAGCGAGGATTGCATAAGCGAAGATTTTGGGCTAATTGTGAAGATAAATTCGAGGTTAGAGTAAATTAGTCACTGTGTAGACTCGCTATAAATTCGGCTCTCGTTACCTATGGAAGAATGTTGATGGTTTTATCGAGATGATGATGGAGAAGTTCTTCTCGATTCATATGTCAAGGATCAAGTTACTTTCGGCTGACCATACTCCACTTTGATTGGTATGCCAAGGAGAGTATTTCTATTGAAGGGTTTCAGTCGGTTATCAAGACTAGCAAGTTGTTCTTGGAAAGCAAACGGAAGCGGAAGTCAGTTCCTGTAGCAGAGCCGCCAAAGGATTTCTCTTCATTGCCTTCTACTTTTAGGGCAAGACCCAGAGTCAAAGCCATTATAATACCTCCTGAAGGGGTTAGACTTAGTGGAAACACGGGGAAAAGAGCTACTGGTAAGAGGAAGCAGAAACAGGTTGAGCGTGTTCCTGAGGTTCCAGTAGAGACAGTCATTCAGGCCGAGCCTCGCGTTTCACCTCCTAGTCCGCCTCACATGCAGCCTATTGACATAGATTCAAAGCCTGAGACACCAATTCAAGCAGGATCGGAGACAACTGAACCACCACAGGTTGATACATCAGGGACAGTCTCTCCTAGAATTGAAAATATTGTTCAATCTTGTTGGCTCGAAAAGTCTTTGGGAAGACAGAGGCGTGAACCTTCGTACAACCTTGATTTGTCTGAGTTCGGTGAACCTTATCAGAAAAGGTCAAACAAGAAGATCAAGAAATAGGTGCATATCGAGAAGACTCCAGAATCAGAGATTGTTATTGAAGTTGCCGTTCCTCCAGAGGGTAAAAGCTTAGATGAAGTCGAAGTTGGTGACTTTACATTTACTAAGGCTAATCTTGGCAGGACCACTAGAGAGACAGATGTGACTCTTCTTAAGATTGTCACTAATAATCTTGAAGAGCGAATCACGAAGGATGGAGAAGATAAAGCCTTACTCAAGGCTGAAAATAGTCAACTTCGCCAGTACATTTCTGATCTTGTTCACGGAAATCCGAGTAGAGCATCTGTTCTTCCTCAGAGTACACCTGCAGAACAACGAAGACTGGATCAGTTAGTCAGTCATGGCAGACTCTTGGACAACTGGATTGATAGTTTAGTTGCTGCTGGTCGGCATCTTCTTGCAGATTTGTATCAGTTAAGGAGTGATGCACATAAACTCCGTCAGGGTGTTCAGTCACTTGAGATTGCAGTTGTAGAGAATTTGGCAAAAGATCGTGTTCTAGTATCTCAGTTGTCAGTTGCATATGATGCCTTGGAGATCGATGAGGATCAGGAGAAAGTCTTTACTTGGAGAGAGCAACACCTTCTTAGAATGGAAATATGTGAGAAGATCTCTACTAAGTTGTTTTCACTCAAAGATGATGTGGTTGGAGTACTTGCACTTGTCAGTGGTTTCGTTGTTCAGATTCCGTGTCATTATCTTCTGGAAGATGGCACGTATGTTGAGTTGGACAAAGTTCAAGCAGAGTTCGAGAAGCTGATTCGTGACAGCCTTGAAGGTGAACCTATGGCGCCTAAATTAGAGAATATTTCAGTGATTGCAGCCAATTTCAGAAAGGCGACTGAAGAATGTAAAGATGGTATGCACACAATTACGGAAAGTGGCAGAGAACTAAAGAAACAGACTGTTGTTTTGAGCAGTGTCAAAGTACCAGATGATAGAAGTCGATGAGTTGTGAGTCGGAAGTGTTAGACCGAGTTGACATGGAGTGATCACGCGGTTGGAACTACTTGATTAATTTGAGGAGTTGGAATTACGGCGTGATTAACCTAGAGCTTTCGGTCTTGAGTTTACTTGCTGACTTAACATGCTTATCTCATCCCAGTTATCAACACGGGAAGTTAGGGTTAGGGTTTCAGTTAAGCTGAAGGTAGTGTCGATTAACTTTGCTTTAAATAAGGGCGTGCATGCTTGCACATGGTCCATTTAGGTTATTTATTGCAGGTTAAGCGATGGTAGTGTTCGAGTTAAACGTATAGTTCTTCATTAAGGGTTTTAATAATTAATCTTGCATGCATTTAACGGGCGTAGTTCACAAGGTGATTTTAGGTTCCCTACGCGAGTAATATAAATAAAACTTTTTTATATTTGAATTAACTTTGTGAGAGAAATATATCTTTAGCCTACCTTGCCTCAATATTGCTCTTTTGGTAATTGTTCATCGTCACTTTGCTTTCGAAAATTCTGATTAATTGTTGCTTTACGGGGTTTCATGCAATTTGTATTTGGATTCTTTCCATAGTTTAGATAAATCTATCTTGTGAATCATTTGTCATTATTGATCAAGCGTTATGCCACATAGGGTTTCGTAAGATTGTAATGATAGATCTGTTTTGTGAAGTCTTTACTGTTATGATCAAGTGTTATGCCACATAGGGTTCCATAAGGTTGTCATCGTAAATACTTCCCTTAGTTTAGATAAATCTGTTTTGTGAATCTTTTATCATTTTAATCGAGTGTTATGCCACATAGGGTTTCATAAGATTGTGATGATAAATCTGTTTTGCAAGTCTTTACTATTATAATCAAGTGTTATGCCACATAGGGTTTCATAAGATTATCATGGTAAATTCTTAAATCTGTTTTGTGCCAATAAACTTGTTCAGATTGAGATGATAGTTGCGCCACCTTGCCTTCAAGTAGAGAATCTAAACACGTTTATCGTCTGATAGTCATAACCTTACTCCGTTTTCTCATGCTCTATTTTCTTGAGGGCTGGATGTTAATTTCTAGGATACGTTTTAGTTGTAGTTAGTGAATCTGCGAAACCCGAGAAAATTCTCGGTACCAACATATATAGTTTTCAAAGAAGCCTTGTACCTCTGACTGAAACAAAAAGGCGAATTAGTTTAGTTTATTTCGCTGCGGGTATTTTTGTAAAGCACAGAGGCTTCCTCTGGTGAAGGACTCATTTGGTGCAGGCATTTGGCGGCAATCTTTCTCCGAGGTGTTAGTTGATGCATAACTACAATCTAAATATGCCCGGAGTTTGCTAGACAAGTTCAAAATGATAGATTGCAAAATCTCAGCACATATGGAGAAAGGGCTGAAGCTTTCAGCCAAAACCGACTCAAAAGTAATCAATGAGTTAGCATTTAGGCAACTAGTGGGCAGCCTTATCTACCTTACAACCACTAGACTTGATTTGAGTTATGTTAGTTACATTTCTTGTTTTATGACAGCCCCAAAGGCAGAGCATTGGGTTGCAGCGAAGCGTGTACTGAGATATGTGAAAGGGACACTTGACTTTGGCATTTTGTATAGCAGAAGCAAAGATCCTAAGCTGGTTGGGTTCACAGATTTAGATTGGGCAAGTTTTGTTGATGATAGGAAGTCCACTTCCGGATATGTTTTCAGTCTTGGTACGAGTGTAGTCACATTGACCAGTAAGAAGCAGCAGGCGGTAACTCTTTCCTCGACAAAAGCAGAGTATTGAGGAACAGTTAAAGCAGCATGTGAGGCAATATAGCTTCGAAGTATGCTTTCAAAAATGCGAATGTCTCAAGCAAGGCCTTCACCCTTGTTTTGTGACAATCAAGGGGTGCTAAAGCTTAGCAAGAATCCAATCTTCCACGAGCGTACCAAACATGTGGAGCTTCATTGTCATTTCATCAGGCAACTTGTAGAAGATGGATTAGTGATGTTGCAGTATTGTCCAACTGAGGACTAGACTGTAGACATTCTTACCAAGTCCTTGAGTCCTGGCAAATTTGTAAAATTTTGGGATAAGCTTGGTGTAGTTAGTAGAATGACCATTAAGGGAAGGTATTAAAGTAATGTTTTATATTGGAACGGTCAATTATCATTTAGGATAGACTTTAAGAATCTTGTTTAATAAAATCATGTTTACTTTAGATATTTTTCCTTTGTGGATATGATATTTGTCATCCTTATCCTCTGTGGATAAGATTTAACTTTTTGCTTTATGAGTTGTCAATCTTATCCTATGAGTTGTCATCCTTATCCTTTATGGACAAGATATTTGTCATCCTTATCCTTTGTGGATAAGATATTTGTAATCCTATATAAGGATGCATTTATTCCTTATTTCTTAATAGATTTTTATGCAATCTTGGTTAACTTTCTGTGTGCTGTTTTTGTAATAAAAAGAAGAAACTAAGTAAAATGAAGTATGAAGAAGATGCAGATGGTAGTTGAAGTCAACCTCTGTTATGATCTTTAAATTACACTTGTTTCACAAAAGTTCAAATTTTTGTTACCAACTTAGTTTTGGCATTGTGAAGAATTTGGGCGACACAAAATCAAGATTGTGGGTGTTTGACATTGATTGGAGTTTGACAAAATTAATGTTAAGAGTTAGCACTTATTTCAGGTTTGGTTCTGTTTGCATTGGCATTGATGTTGAGTTCAGGTGCATTATTTCTATTTCTAAAAGAACTTTAGCATTGGAATGAGTGCACAATAAAAAAAGTAATTTTGATGTTGACAAGGAATTTAGTGCTGCTGAGTGCTTAGCCTCTTGATAAACTTTCTGGTAATCCAATATATAAGATATATCGTATATGTTAAATGAGAATGTGAGAATTTTTAACATTTAGTATTTATGCTTATACTTCGAAGTAATTAATGTAAAGCTTATATATTGTTTTTCCCGTTAATAATCAAGGATGAGTTTGTGTGATTAGTTACGCCAGTAGGCGTAACTCTACAATGGCAGCGCAACATATAGGTGATCAGCGAATCCGCGAAAGAAAAACAAAAATCTACATTCTCTATTCATGTGTAGTGATTTTTTATTGGTTTTTTCAATTATTTAAATTCGACAGCATCACAACATTCTATTTTCATTATTTAACTGCAATGATTTTTGTTGTGCAATGATTTTTTATTTATTTTAAGTTTGCTAATTGAACAAAAATAGATGCTTCGATATCTTTCGGCATATTTTATATAGATTTCTTAATAAGATATATATACTAATTATATGTACAAGTGCTCATAGTTAATGTGTAGTTGGGGGATAGAAGTTAATCACTTGTTTTGAGTACTATCAACCCATGTTCTTATATCATCACAGGAACTATTCTGGTTTCTCATTAGCCCTGCTTGCGTTTTGTGAGGCCTTGCGGTGAGGATTGTTCACATATGCTTTCTTTTAATGAGATCATTGTTTGTACTTTGTTCATGGATTCACATCTCCTTGTGGACTTTTTTTATGGTATGAGGATTGGGAATGTCTTTCTCTGTCTTCACAAAAGATGTCATTTCTGATAGATCCTCCTAAACAATCAGCTCCAGACTTCATTTTTTGGTTTGAGATGCTGGATGTGTCATGCTGCAAGAGCATTGTGACCAGGTCACTGCTATGAGATTGGGCAGGGAGTATGAAAGTTAAATGCCTTAACCTGTTGACAGCATGAATTTCATCACCAAACCATTTCTTGACTTGGATGTTATGAGAATAGCAGGTTGAGGCTGTGTAAGCCTTTGTTGGGATGTTCCTGTTTTATTCTCTGTTGATCCCCTCCTCAGGTCAGCTAATTTTTTTTTTTTTTTTTTCAGTTAAATATTTTGCTTTATTGCATTTCTCATTTGTCTCACATTTCTCATTTGGCTCACTTTATTGCACCTCTTGTTTTCATTTCTACTATTTCTCTATGGATATGCATTATGCATGTGACTAGCATACACTGTTCACCGTTTTACTGTTTTATACCCTATTAGATATCTTTAGTGACTAGTGAATAATGGTATTTATATTTAGAAAACATACATTGATGCATAAATAATATAGTAAACCCTACATTTTTTTAATGTGTCTATTGTTTTAATATGCTCTTGTTAGTGTTAATGTGTATGCTCACCATTTAATCAACATTTTCTTTGTGCATTTCCACCCCATCTAGTGGAGGTTCACCAGACTATATGACCAAAGCCAATTTCCTCCTCACATATATAATTTCTCCACTTATTGGGGATTCAAAGATTAAGCCTTTGCTACTTCTAAAAGAAGTCTTTTTCACTACAAAATGCATTGCATTTTTAGTTTATATAAAGGGAACAAGAATCTGATTGATCTTGTTTTTTCTTTTCCCTTGGTTATAATGATGTACAATAGTCTGAATCAAGAACTTGGAATTCGTGATGGAACCTGAACCCTCACAAAACCAC
>VDFB02062870.1:0-41377 GCA_007258455.2 Sequoia sempervirens
AATATTAATTATATAATATTAATATATCTAGTATATATTAATATATAATCAATATATTATAACATATAATATATTAAATATATAATATAAAATATATTTTAATATATGATATTTAATAATATTATGTTAATAATAATTCTTAAAACTAAAGCAAATAGATATCCATTTTTAATGGATATCTGTTTTGGAATGGATATCCATTTACTAAAAGATATAAAAAATAAAAATTGGCTTGTTTTGAGCATTCGAACAATCCCTACATTCTCTTTGTCATAGAAATTTTATGCTTTCTTTTTATATTAGATAAAATTCAGCTTTTGGGAGATTATTTTACACTTTGTTTACAATTACAATCATTTGTGTGTGTGTTTTATTTGTGCAATAGGAAGCAACAATCGCCATAAGAGAAAAAGAAAAAGGAAACTAATAGCAGATCAAAATGAAGCATATAGAGAAAAAGATAAATAAAGTCACAGGAAAAAAAGACAAGGTATGACAAATATTCAAATTGAAGCTTCTTTTGCATCGTTAAACATTAATTCAAGTGAAGATGAAATAGAATTTGAAAATATTGAACATCATATTGAAATTGAAAATGAAAATATTGAATTTGAGAAGAAAAATGTGAACATTGAAAATGAAAATGTTGTTGATAATGTTATTGAAAATTAAATTATTTTTTAAAATAAAAAATGTTAGTGAAAATGAAAATGTTGTTGAAAATAAAATTGTTATTTAAAATGAAAATGTTGTTGAAAATGAAATGGTTATTGAAAATGTTGAAAATAGTGAGAATGAAAAATGTTAATAACATTGAACTTGAAAGTTAAAATGTTGGAATTATTATTGAAAATGTTTATAACATTGAAAATGTTGGAAATGAACCTTATGTAACACCTAACTACATAAGAACCCCTAAATGGTTGCTTGAAATAAATGAGAACATAATAGATAATATTCAAAGAAAAAGGTCACAACAAATGGCTCAGTTTTGGGCTACCAATATGTTCAATGAATACTTTTCTGATAAGACATTCGCCAAACAATGTCAAATTTTTGTGCAATTGCTTAAGTCTTACAAAATGAGACCATAATTAAGAAAACCAAAGATTCATGTCACCAAAAAATCAAAAGAAATAGTATTATTGTAAAAAATATTTTTAATGATCTAACCTCTATTGGAAATACTAGCAAGGAAAATGATACAAGGGCTTCTTGTAGAGTTATCACAACCTGACTAGTAAGCTAACATTTGAGAAAAATGCTCACTTAATGAGACAAACTTGTATAGATTTAAATCTAAATCATAAAATATTGATTAGAGCACTCCAAGAAGAAGAAGACTCAATAGTCCTCTTCAAAATAATACATGGGATTTTAGTGGGATACTTCCACATGTTTATAAGAAGCTAACCGATAATGTCATGATGCAAATTGAACAATTTTGGAACTCTCACTCTAGAGTATCATTGAATACATAAAGGATGTTTTAAAGTTATGAATTGGTAATTGAGATTGCACACCGTATCCTAAACATTTCTTGCAATGTAGCCAAACAATTTTGTACAAACATTTTTTTCAAGAACATCCAAATTTTTAAATCTCACAAAGGGATTTTGAGTCTTGAAAGCCATTTTATTGTGTACCTATTAGTGTTCGTAATACATGTTGTAATACAATGCTAATTTTTCAATGTATCATGAATTATTATGCCATATTTTTTCTACTATGCATACTGATGAAATTTTGTAGGAGTGTCATGCAATGCAACTTACCAAGTCATCCAAGGACTTGTTGTTAGAGTAATAAGTTATTATGCTTAATTAATTACATCACATTGATTAATTAATTAAGTCACTTATTCCTCTTTATTACTTAAGCTAAACTTAGGCACATTAATAATTAATTATTAATTATTAAGTGTGCACACTAGGGTTTCATTTAGGGTTTCTTGATCTTCTTCATAAGGATTGATCACTTTTGTAATCATTGATTCTCTTAATGCATTTTTACTGAGAGGTTTACAGAGCATCTTTTTGTTTCTTCATATCTTTTGCATGTGATAGGTATCCATCTTGCATGCAGGTGATCTTGGATTCTAACATCGTATCAGAGCTCTAGACCTATAGCTGCTTGTTCGTGATCTGAAGATATGGCCTTTCTGTGAGTTTCAAGTGCAAGGGTTTCCACATACATTTTTTTTGTTGAATCTGGGGGTAGTCTAAATTTTTGGGCATTTTGGAACAAAACGGACCTCACCATTGAGTCTGCAGTGCCCAAAAACCCCCATTTTCATATAAAATTTGTCTATTTTGGTGCAAGTTGGTCGACAAGGCAATTTTTTTTTGTCTAGGGGGCCGTACGGCCTCCCTAGCACGCAAATCGAGGTGAAAAATTCAAACAAAATTCCTTTTTGGGGAACTGTGCAGGCGCGGCCAGTTCTAATGGAGACCGCCGCCCGCCCGCCACCCAGCAGCCTCCCACCGGCCACCTCTGCGCCACCAATCGCCGGATCCACCACTCCAGCGCCACCGCCCATCTCAGCCCCCACCGGGCCCATGTAGTTAGCCGGCGATCCTATGACTGACCGGGAGCTGCCGAATCCTCAGCCCCCAAACCCTTCCAGCACCAGCCCGCGGTCATATGCATGACCAAGGGCCAAAATTTTTTCTTTTGTGCAGGGGGGCATTTTTTGTGGTGACGGCCAGATGGCCGTCAATTTTAAACTCGTGATCTGATGACGTCAGCATGACGTCAGTGGTCGTACGGCCCTCTTTGCCCCTCCTAACCCTAGTTATTTTCTAAAAGAGCAATTTTTTTCTTTTGGCCATAACTTGGGCATACGGTATCGAAATCGGGCAAACGAGATATTGCCGGAAAGCTGGTTCCGAGCACTTTTATTTGGTGCAGTTTATTTTATAGTATTTTACTGTTTTCCTGCATTTATTGCTGTTTGAAGTCAGATTTTATTTTTGGACTTCCGAGCTCATAAATTTTTGCCACGATGTCCAATTTTTGCCTCGTTTGCGGCGTTGGAAAGGTATTGAGGAGCTCTATATTGCTGTTCATACACTTTTTCTGTATCTATCCCAGGTTTATCACTTAGTCTATATTTTTCCCGATGGGTTGTTTGGTGATTACTTGGATATTTTGGCAGTTGGGAGAGTGCATCTTGCATCTTTGCACTTCATTTTCAGTAATACATCATTCAATAATTTCTTGCTACTTCATCGATTCCAGGGTTGTTCCCGTTTGGAGTTTTCAAGTGTTCTATGGCATTGGGTCTGCTGTCACATTATTTTGATTCCAATTTGGTTTCAGTTGTAGACAGAGATATCTTTCCTTGCTTGTCAGATTGCGGTTCCAGTGTTACTCTACAGAGTTCTTCCAGTGCTTCTTTGCAGCATGTTATCACATTGTAGGGGGGTTTTGTCCCACTGGGTTTTTCCTTCTCTACTCCATTCTTGCATTGTAAATGGGTACCTGATCAGGCCTCGTTGCCGGGACCCATCTTTGCTTTCATGCATCTTATTCTAGTGTTTTAGCTCTTCCTAAGTTCATCTTAAGGGGGTGTTAGAGTAATAAGTTATTATGCTTAATTAATTACATCACATTGATTAATTAATTAGTCATATTCCTCTTTATTATAGCTAACTTAGGCATTAATTATTAATTATTAAGTGTGCACACTAGGGTTTCATTTAGGGTTTCTTGATCTCCTTCATAAGGATTGATCACTTTTGTAATCATTGATTCTCTTAATGCATTTTTACTGAGAGGTTTATAGAGAACATCTTTTTCAGTTCTTCATATCTTTTGCATGTGACAGGTATGCATCTTGCATGTAGGTGATCTTGGATTCTAACACTTGTTAGATTCATTTTTATTCATTAGAGGTGATGGTTCCTTATTTTATAGAAATGACTATTTAAATGAAATTTGTTTGCAATGTGGTGGTTTATCAAAGTTTTTAACATACTTTCATGAGGGAAATGATCATGATTTTGGTAACAAGATTGTTGAGGAAAAAAGTTTTGAGATAGTCAAATACACATTGAAGAGTGGAGGTGAAGGTTCTAGATGCGAGTTGGTTGCAAGAGAGGTAATTATTGTTGATTTTATTTTTGATTTTAAGAAAACAAATTTCTATAAGTATGCAAGGCATAACAATAGGTCACAGTGATTGGATCGACAATTCAAGATGTATATGAAGTGTTTCCCAATTGGAACTATTGTATCCATAGTTGATTTTGCTTAAAATAACACATTATAACCACTAAATTAACTACAATAACAATATTATAATTCTATTTAAATTTCTATTTTTTTCCATATAGAATATAGGCATACCCCTGATAGTACAAAAGACAATAGAAAGATAATCAAGGAGTACTAGTTTTACATGAGTGATGATAGATCTCATTCATCTAAGTTTGTACAATATTTTTTTGAATATTTTTTTGAGTTCTTGTAGGAAAAAGGTATTGCAATGGGTCAACATCTCATTTGGTTAGATGACTGTATAGGGCAATTCAAGAATGCTCACATGTTTTATTGGTTGAGCACAATGCATATACAAAGGGGTGTACCAAATATTTGGAGTTTTTTGAAGCTGGGTATGGAAAAGGTGAGCCTGATGGCATAGGTGTATGCAAAGAGAGCCTCAGTTAAGGAACAAATGAAGATCAGAGGCGGTGAAACATTTAGTGATGCAATTCTATTGTTGATTGGTGTACCTATGCATTATCATGATGAGAGACACTTGATTCACAAGTGTGTAGGCTCTTTTGGTTGCTTGACGAGGGAATAGTGGGAGACAAATTAGAATGTCAAAAAATTAGAGATTCTTCAAAGATGCATTCATTTTGAAGCACATATGTGGGTGCATGGACCATATGGACATGAGAGTTGGTTGGTTTTTATCAGAATTGTATTTAGTGTGATTGGGATTAGTGAGATTCAGGTGAGTAGATACATACATGGATTTCATAGTACCTAACACCTTTATCTGTAGCACAATCCTCTTTAGAAGATGAAATAGAAATTTTTCTTGACTATGACCATCATTCAAATCTTATACACCTGGGACATGTGTATATCCAGTTGTAGCTTTGCAGGGGAATGAATAGGGATCTGGCTATTGGTTGGTATTATGTGTACAGGGAAATAAAAAGCTTACAAAATTGATGAAAGATGATGGTGGGTTCATGTATCCTATAGGTTTAGTTGTTGTTTCTCAAACTTCATTGCATTACCATTTCATCATCATTTAGGTTGTTTAGAATAATATAGATTTGTTATTCTAAAAATATTTTCTAGTTTGTATTATCATTTCATCATTATTTAGGTTGTTTAAAATAATATAGATTTGTTGTCCTAAGTATATTTAGTTGTTGATAAAAAACTTATGATCATACAGGTTTAGTTGGATTTTTTGGAACTTGGTTTCCAACATGTATGACTAGAAAGAATGGCATACCTACATTTGAAGACTATGAGAAATATAAAACCATTCTCATGTATTCACACCTTTTTATAGAAACTAATGATAAGTTATTGAGACATCATGCTAGACAAAAAAAGGAACTATGGAAAATTAGTAGGGTTGATCATGAAGCATTACTCGATACTTTGAAGGTAAGAGATGACCCTTCAGGCACACTTAAGTAGCAGATTGTTTGTTGAATGTGACACATATGATATTGTTCATCACATTTTGATATTGTTTATCTACTAAGGTTAATTATTTAGGTTGTTTAGAATAATATAGATTTGTTATTCTAAGAATCTTTTGTAGTTTGCATTACCATTTCATCATCATTTTGGTTGTTTAGAATAATATAGATTTTTTATTCTAAGCGACTTTTCTATTGTGATCATATAGATTTGTCATTCAAAGTATATTGTGATTCCCATGGCACAATGGACCAAGAAGCTGCTGCAATAATAGCCAGCTCTAATCCTTTGGTAGAGGTATGTGATAGATTAGTAAAGTTGACATTATATTTTCTCTTCTATGGTTTATTATTGAAAATTCTCATTATGCTTGTATGTAGTTTAACTGCTACCTCGATGGTTTCTACAAGTGCTTGTCCCTCTAGAATTTCAATGTGCTACTATTATGGAAGAGTGTGATGATTTTTTTTTGTGATGATTTTGTTATATGCCATTCCAAAATTTTCAATTTCTATATATTAACATATATAATTCTTATTCTATTAGCTTCATCTCTAGATGAGTGAAGAGAGGTGAACTAGTTGGCACATTTGAAAGACAAAATAATCAACAAAAAATCCATTTAGCCAACTGCAAAGGTAACATGTGATCTATTTCCTTCCCCTATTGGGAAATGACTATGTATTAGGGAAGATTTTTGTAGGCCTACGTGGCATTTTGTAAATCCTATATATGATAAAAATTCTTGAATGAGGATATCATGTGTATTGTATATACTTTCAATGTATTTAAGTGTATACTTTACAACTTATGTGTATACTTTGTGACTTATGAGTATTCCAATGTATACTTTATGACCTATGTGTTTTCATGCATATACTTTGTATTCATGTGTATAGTTCATGACTTAAGTGTATTTGAGTAAATTATTTACTTATTCATGAGGAGAAAAATGAACTCTGAACCCCTTTGCACATTTACACTACATCCATCTGACTCTTTCTCCATCAACTAAAAACTCAACACCATGAGAAAACACCTTAGAGATATAAAAAAATTGAGAGATTATTGTAGAGGGGCCCTACATGATCCCATAGCTTGAGGAAAATTGTTTCTAGGTGATACAGTTTCCAAGTAATATCTTGTCAAATATTGATACCTTTTAGCACTTTGGACTCTTAAGGGAAATCATTGGTCCAATGTATCTTAGACTATTTCAGTGTGTTTGAGTGTGAAAAAAGACCATGCCTAGCATAAACCCATCAATCTGGACATGTTGGAATAGATAGTTTGGTTGTACAAGTTGCAGAATGAAAGTTACACCACTTTGCAACTTTACATTGCTTGCATTTGACAACTTTTTCCTCAACTAAAAGGTCATCACCACAGGAAAAAACCTCTAGGATAGGAAAAACTAAGAGATTATTGTATAGGGTCCTAAAATGATCATATAGCTTTAGTCGACGAATTTTTAAGCATCATGGTTTTCGAGTAATAGACCGTCAAATATTGCATCCATTTTGCACTTTGGACTCTTAAGGGATTGAGCCAATTGAATGTAGCTCAAAGTGATTAGACATGTTTGGGAACAAAAAAGAACCATGTCTAGTGTAAATGTACCATCTAGACGTGTTGGAACAGATAGTTTGGTCATATCAGTTGTAGAATGAAATTTGCACTACTTTGCAACTTTACACTGCTTGCATCTAACAACTCTTTCCTCAACTAAAGTCTCATCACCATGGGAAAGCACCATCAAGATAGAAAAAAAGAGAGGTTATTATGGAGGGTTCCAACACAATCATGTAGCCTTAGATGAAGAGTTTGTAAGCTTCACAATTTCTGAGTAATAGCCTATGAAAGATTGCAACCATTTTTGACTTTGAACTCTTAAGGGATCAAGCTAGTTGAATGTAGCTCAAAGTGATTCAATGTTTTTGGGTGTGAAATAGTACCATGCCTAGCATAAATATACTTGGATCCATATATATTGGAATAGATGGTTTGGTCGTATGAGTTGATGAACAAGATTTGCACCATTTTGAATCTCTACATTGCTTGTATTTGACTTTTTCCTCATTTGAAAAAGTCATCACCATGGGAAAATTCATCTGAGATAACTAAAATAGAGATAGGTTATTGTAAAGGGTACCAACATGATCTCAGAGTATTAGATAGAGAGTTTGTAAGCATCATGTTTTCTGAGTAATACCCATCAAAGATTGCAATCATTTTAAACTTTGGACTCTTAAGGGATTGTAAGGAAAGATTACGAATGCTGAACAAACTTTCCTAATGTCAAAAATCAGAGAAAAATGTAGATATGAATTTAAATTATACAATTATAGTTCATTAATATGCACATGAAGAAAATAATAGAATAGAGAAGGGTATGTGTAGGATCATCATGGAAAAAACAGGCCCTTAAGTGGCAAAAAAATTAGAAAAATTAGAGTTAGGAAACTTGACTTAAAAATTTGAATAAGTTATCTATATTATTTCAAAAATATGTAAGAATAGAATCTGTAGCAAATTGAATGTAGTTTCTAAACTACTAGGTTTGTTTAAAAACAAAAAATCTATTTAGTGAAAATTTGAAATTTCAATGGTACTTAAATTTGGAAAAAAAAGAAGTAGGTGTCTGTTTGACCACCTAACCATAATAAAATGATAAATTTTTAATATTTTAGATATAAGTAGGCGACTCATGCCTTGATGTGATGCATATTTTTTTGTAATTTTTCCAAGTAAATAATTAATTATGATTTTTTATTACAACTTTTTTAAAAATATAAAAACACGTATGTCTGACCACCTTAACTTGGTCAAAAATTCATGAAATTAATTTTTTCTTTTTTTAAACCTATAGTATGAAAAGCATAGAATGTGACACATGTTTTGGATTAAAAAAATGTGATACTGTTTGAAAGCTGTAGATGTTTTTCAATCAGCCTATCAATTAGGACTTTAGTCATAATTTTAATAGAGAATGAATAATAATTACATATTAAATTCAAAGTAAAGAATGATTTATATCGGTGGAAATTTGATAATCTCCTTTAAAAACCCTTTTTGTTCCATTAATTTTGGGTAAAAAAAAGTCATCAGCCACATACCCATCATATTGCCACTTTTTGGCCCATCATGATCCTGCACATACCCAGAAATAAACTCAAACACAATTGACACTAGATTTACGTAGAAAAACCCTTATGGGAGAAAAACCCACCACACCAAAGAAAATCACTTGTATTACAGTAATCAAATTACATACAAGTTACAGACTCTCCTTTTAGATGTCAATATTATAACATCAATATTTCCCTGATCAATCTCATACAGAATATCACAGTTACAATGCTCTCTTACAGTATACAATGAAACTCACTTAGATCATTCGATCATCCAACCATCAAATCCTCAAACCTCTTCACAATTCTAAAAGTTGTGATATATTGCAATATCCATGATTGATCCACTCTCTATACAATCGATTCAATTCAACTTCCTCCACAGAATAATTGTCAAAATTTCTAGGAATGCAAACGACCTTCTTCCAAGTCAGCAACATCATCTAATTAATGGCTTACATCTCAGCAATCAACCAATAAACCATGGTTTTCACCTTACACTGCACTATTGTTGTGTAGTCTATAGGTTCCCCCAGGGGGGCAGTTTACCGCACTACCTCCAGATAGGTCAAGAGCTTCCGAGGTATGGTGGTAACCGCTCTACTGTTGGGAAGGTCGACAACTCCCATGGTATAGTAGTTTATACTGCACTACTACTACACATCTGGTGAACCCCTACAATATGGAAGTAACCACTGCACTACCGCTGCACGTCTGGTGAACCCCTACAGTATGGAAGTAACCATTGCACTATCACCTGATAGATGAGAGACTCTCACGGTATGGAAGTAACTACGCTACCGCTACACATCCAATGAGCTCCTACGGTATGGTAGTATCCACCGCACTACCGCTACACAACTGAGAGGTGTCTATGGTATGGTGGTAGCCGTGCCACCATAGCCCAGTGTAAAGACACCTGCAGTATAGAGGTAAAGGTATAAACAAACCACTTATGAATTCTTTTCTGCTTGGTGACAGTATGAGGGTTTCTACTAGTGAGTTTGAGACACACATTCTCAAAAATCTCCCACTTGATGAAGAACTCATTGAACCCTTTTCAATACTTGAAGTCATTGAATATTCTAGACCCTAAAGCCCATCAAATCTGCACACCATCTAAACTTGTCTGTGTTGATTGGCTTTGTCAAAGCATCAACAACATTTTGTAGAGTATCCACCTTTTCTAGACAGACCTTTCCATCCTCCACCATATCTTGTACAAAATGATACTACACTTCAATATGTTTCATCCTGGCATGGAAAGTAGGATTTTTCACTAGACAAATGGCACTCTAACTATCACAAAAAATAATAATCTTCCTTGAATTAAAACCAATATTAGAAAACAATCTTTTAAGCCAAATGGCTTCCTTACAAGCATGATTTTCTGCCATGTACTTAGCCTCTATAGTAGATAAAGCAACTATAGCTTATGGCTTACTCATCCAACTAATTGCACCACCATTCATCATGAAACAATATCCACTGGTGGATCTTTTTTTGTCAATGTCTCTTGCCTAATCAGAATCCACATACCCATGAATGTTGAGAGTCCTCTGTGACTCAACCAAATTACCATGGTAACACAAAGCATATTTTGAAGTTCCTTTCAGATATCTAATCACTCTTTTCACAACATCCCAATGTGTTCTTCCTTGATTAGCCATAAACCAACTAAGTACTCCCACTACTTGGGCAATGTATGGCATTGTACAAACCATTGTGTACATTAAACTGCCAGCTGCACTAGCATAAGGCACTCTGGTCATGTATTCTATCTTAATAGGAGATTTTGGACAATCTTCAACAGATAGCTTCATTCCCTGTAGAAATAGAACAACTAGTTGCTTACAATCAGTCATACAAAATCTCTCCAGAACAATATTAATATACTTACTTTGGCTGAGCCAAAGTTTTCTATTCTTCATATCCCTAGTTATTTCCATTCCCAGAATATACCTAGCTACACCAAGATCTTTCATTTCAAACTTTGTAAACAACTGATATTTTAGATCATAAATCATAAAATTACTATTTCCTATAAACAACATATCATCAAAATAGAGGAAAATAACAAGAACCCAATCATTTTCAGTCTTGAAATACACACAATGATCTAATTTTGATCTTACAAAACCCAGTGACAAAACAAACATGTCAAATTTCTAGTACCACATTTTAGGTGACTGTTTTAAACCATACAAATATTTCTTTAACTTGCAAACAAAATTTTCTTTACCTTTTATCACAAGTCATAAGCTACTACAAGTGACAAAAGAAATCTAATAGATGTAAGCTTTGCTACTAGAGAAAAGATTTCCCCATAATCAATTCCCTTGACCTAGGAATATCCCTTTGCAACCAACCTCACTTTGTACATTTTAATACTGCCATCTAGACCAATTTTCTTTCTAAAAACTCATTTACAACCCACATTCTTTTTATCTTTAGGCAATGGAACTAGATCCCAAGTGTCATTCTTCTTTAACGATGCCATTTCTTCATTCATGGCTTCCAACCAAGAATCTGAAACAATCATTTCAACTACCTCTTTTATAGTCCTAGGTTCATTAGTATTAGTAGTCAAAGCATAGGCACAACGAGAATCCAACATAGAGAATCCATACCTATCATGTTGCTTCTTTTCACATGTAGACTTCCTCACAGGATAAGGCTGAGGTTGTGGTTCATCTTTAGAACTCTCAGAGCTACTCGAAATCTCCTCAATTTTAGGTACACTATCAATGTGTTGTTCCTCTTTTTCAGGAGTTAGAGGTATTTTAACAACATCATTTTCCTCTTTCTTTTCTTTCATCTCTAATTGCAGTTCCTTTGAAGAAGGTTTCATTTCTTGAAAGATTATGCTCCTATTGTATACAACCTTTTTAGTCACTAGATTCTAGAGATTGTATCCTTTCATACCAATGTCATAGCCAATGAAGATACACTTAACAACTTTGTTCTCCAATTTAGATCTCTTCACATTTGGCACATAAACATATGCTTCACAACCAAAGACACGAACATGTCTCAAAGAGGGCTTCTTACCAGACCAAGCTTCCAAAGGTATTTTATCAACAAGTGTTGAAGAAGGAGATTGATTTACCAAGTAACATGTTGTAGCCACAGCCTTAGTCTAGAACTTCTACTCCAAACTAGCATTGCTCAACATACTTCTTTCCTTCTCCATTAGTTTTTTTTTCAACCTTTCAGCAACTTCATTTTGTTGTGGAGTGTAAGTTGTAGTTTTATGCCTCTTAATTCCATGGTCTTTGCAATACCTTTCAAATTCTACAAAACAAAATTCACCACCGTTATTTATCCTCAATCATTTAATTTTCTTACCAGTCTAATTTTCAACCAAGTTCTTGAACTCTTTAAACTAATTGAACACTTTTGATTTACTTTTTAGAAAATATACAAGGGTATGTGCAAGATCATCATGGAAAAAATAGGCCCTTACATGGCAAATTTTTTTAGAAAAATCAGAGTTAGGAAACTTGACTTAAAAATTTGAATAAGTTATCTATATTATTTCAAAAATATGTAACAATAGAATCTGTAGCAAATTGAATGTAGTTTCTAAACTACTAGGTTTTTTTTTTAAAATCTATTTGGTGAAAATTTAAAATTTCAATGCAATAGCACTTAAATTTCAGGGAAAAAATAAGTAGGTGTCTTTTTGACCACCCTAACCACAATAAAATGATAATAAGTAGAGGACTCATGTCCCGATGTAATGGACATTTTTTTATAATTTTTTTCCAAGTAAATAATTAATTATGAATTTCTTATTACAAATTTTAAAAAATATAAAAAACTCGTATGTCTAACCACCTTAACTTGGTCAAAACTTCTTGAAATTTAATTTAATTTTGTTAATCCTATAGTATGCGAAGCATAGAATGTGACACATGTTTCGGATTCAAAAAATGTGATACCATTTGAAAGATATAGATGTTTTTCAATTAGCATATCAATCGGGACATTAGTCGTAATTCAAATGGAAAATGAATAATAATTATTTATTAAATTCAAGGTAAAGCATAATTTATATTGGTGGAAAGTTGAGAATCTCCTTTAAAAACCCTTTTCGTTTCATCAATTTTGGGTATAAAAAAGTCATCAACCACATACCCTACACATACCCATCATATTGCCACTTTTTGGCCCATCATGATCCTATACATACCCACAAATGTCCTTCTCAAATAATCATCAATGAATGATACATAATATTTTGAATTCGACAACGAAGGAACATTCACTGGACCAAGAAACATCAAAGTGAATATAATCTAGAACAGTAGAAGATTTATGAGGACTAGAGTAAAAATAAACATGATGATGTTTTCCATATATACAATGTTCACAAAATTCAAATTCCAGATTACAATCATCAAGCCCCTCAACTAGGTTTTTATTTTTCAAGGATTTTAAACCTTTCTCACCAATATGACCTAGCCTTTGATGCTAGATCATAGTCTTCTCTACAGGAAGTTTAACTTCCAAAGAATTAGCCCCTACAGGGACTTAAGTCTCCTTTGCATGAACAACCTTCTATGACTTTACAAAGACAATGTTACACTGAACAACAAGTGTGTCCAACTTATATATAGTACCTATACGGGCACCTCTAGCCAACACCATCGAGCCTCTAGTCATTTTACAACCATTGCTAGAGAATGAGACTTGGACTCCAACATCATTTAGCCTACTTATAGAAAGTAAATTCTAAGCTAGACTTGGTATGTGCATTATACCATCAATTCCCTCAATTCTACCATTAGGAAACTGAATTCCGACTCTTCCACGACCAACAATATCTAGAGATGAATCACTTTCCAAGTACACCTTTCCACCATCATATTTTTCATACTTTGTGAACCAGTATCTATGATATTTCATGTGGAACGATGCTCTAGAATCAATTAGCCAAAAATCATTAGATGCCCGAGTTGCCAAGGCTGTAATGAAGGCATCTGCATTGCTCTGAGAAGAATCATTGTCAAAAGATTCCTTCTTATTTTTCTCCTCTTTACAATCCTTTTAGACTCGACTAGGTTGCCCACAATTATATCACTTCACCCTGGACTTCTTACTAGGAGACTTTGTTCTCCCTTCTAATTTCAACTTGGACTTTTTGTTCTTCTTCTTGCCTCTTTCTTTTGATCTACCTCGAATAGCAAGATCCTCCTTCACCATCTCAGAAGATTTCCTTCTCATTTCTTTAGACAACAAAGAAGCAACCACATCTTCCATCTTGAAATTGGTTGTCGTGCTCCCAATCGCCATCACCAAGTGATCCCAATAATCTAGCAAAGAACATGAAAATAGCATATAGCGATCTTCATCATCAATTTTTACGCTCACAGATGTTAACTGAGCAATCAACGTGTTAAACGTATTTAGACGATCAACTACAAATTAGACTCTTCCTCCATTTTCAAAGAGTATAATTTCTGTTAGAAACCAGGAATCAGTTGCTAGACCAAAATACTTCCATAAGAGAGATAATTGTGAGAATGCTTGCTATATCAATATGCAAGATTGATTCACGATTGAATTGATACAAATGTACAAGATGAGACTTGCTTATAAAAGGCAAGCATCCACAACCCCAAACCTAACTTGAGCTACAAGTTAGCTCAATTAGATAAGGATAATAAAATGCAACCTAGGACTTAAATGAAAGCCTAAGTAAACTTATGAAGATGTAATTAAATAGTTAATTACACAAACACCCCCCCAAAAGTGCAACTTAGGGAGAAGATTATAATGCAAACTACTATGGGTCCTGGCAACTAGGCCATGTTAGGTACCCATTTACAGATGCAAATGAAATGAAATCTCTCATAAAGTAGAGAAAAGGGGAAAACTGAGTGGGAAGAAAACCCCTCTCCAAAAGAGAGAAAACAAGAAAAACAAGCATGAAAAATGTAAACATGATGTATGGAGGACTCAATGATACCCCCAAGGACTACATCCATCCTGAATATACAATAAATGGCCCCCCATTAGAGGGAAGTAGAGAGATAAGATATCCCCTACATGCTGAAGAAGCTCCAAAGCCAATGAAGAATGCCTGAAAACAAAAGATGACCCAATGTCTGCAAGCAACACATCTCCCCTTAGGAAGAAACAAATCCATAAGCTGATGAAGAAGCCACTCCATATCCAACTGAAAGGAGGAAGAATGAATGCTCAACATGTATGTCTCTGAAAACTGAGTATGAGCTTCCAAGCTTGAATGAGCCACAACATAATCATGGTCAAATTCAACCAAGAAACATGACAAATCAAGTGATGGAGGAGGCTCGTGAATATCAATCTCCAAAGACAAAGAAGATGGTGTAACAGTTATGCTGAAACTGTCATCAAAGAGGAGAGAAATCCCCTCAAGTGTGTCCTCCAAATCTGTAGTATGAGACTCTAGGAACAAGTTAGAAATCCCTGTCAAATAATCATCCCACAAAGCAAGATCTGAGAAACCATGATTATCTTGCTGAACAGAAGCAACAATGGCTGAAGAAGCAGGAGGTTGAGGAGTAGGAAGTTCAGCACTGGTCTCTAAAATACCAAGGTGTAGATGACCAAACTTCTCCTCACTAATATGGGTCACACTCAATGGAGTGTGTGATGTAGTCAAAGGAACATTCTCAGCTTTTGAAGCCAAATATGAAAAAGAATATACTCGAGATGAATGATCAACCATCCCAATTGCAACAATATCCCTAGTCTCCAAGTCCCTTATATACACCCTATCAGGAGTGAACTCAACTGTTTTACCTTGACCCCCATGAGTAATTTGATAAATAGAAAGGAGATTAGTGGTCAAAGAAGGAACACAAAGAACATCATTGAAATTCCCTTCCCCAATACTAATAGAACCCTTCCCACTTATCGTCATGAATGCATTGTTACCCATCAAAATGTGAGGTGAATTACAAGGCTCAAAAGAAGAGAACATATCCTTCGAAGATGCCATATGATGAGATGCCCCTAAATCAAGAAGTCATCCTTGAGAATTAGGACCTGTAGAGGCCAAGAGTGCATGCCCCTTCATATTATGTAGCCTAGAAGTAGATGTTGTGTTCTCTGACTGTGATGATGATGGAGTTACTGATTGTGATGGTGAAGAAGAAGTAGAAGACACTGATGAGGGAAATTGAATGTTATTCTTTTGAAGAAGGTGTGTGAGTTCATCAATCTTCTTATTATAACATCTATGCTCATCATGTCCTAACCTTTTGCAATATGCACATTTGGACTTCTTTTTTGATGATTCCTCTTTTGAAGAGGATGAGGACTCAGGAGTTCCATGTGAAGGAGAATCTTTACCTTGCTCATTTGACTTGGCTTCCTTTTTTTGCTTCTTTCCTTTGCCACTTGAAGCCTTTGTATCATTCACAATAAGAGCTTGAGATGTTGAAGACTTCAATGTACCCATGTGCATTAACTTTTCTTGTTCCCTTGTGAGCTGTGTAGAAAATTCATCAACAGAAGGAATTTTATATGTATTGCCAAGAGCATCCATTGTAGCATAGAAAGTAGAAACAAACACATAATATGAAGAACCAAGCTTAGAAAGAATAGAAAGTATCATCTGTTCATCCTCTTTAACAACCCCACATTTTGATAACTGTAATCTGATAGAGTTGAGCTTGGAGAAAAAATCTTGAATATTGTCAAAATCCGAAGGATTAAGACCCATCAGTTCATTTTCCAACTTAAATTTTCTTAGCTTGTCTGGCTTACCAAAGAGGCTCTCTAAAGTAGTCCAAAATTCATGAGGATGTGTGTAAGACTCAACATGATATCTAAGATCTGGAGAAATGGACAGAAGAAGATTACCAAGGGCTTCATCTCTTCGATCAAACCATTTTCTTTTCTCTTTTGCTCCCTGTGGTTCTGGATCTTGACCAAAAGTGATTCATTGCCACTTCAACTTTAACAGTAGCAACTCTATCTAAGATTTCCACTCATGATAATTAAATGGAGTTACAAGTATAACTTTTGGAAAATCCATGATGAGAGAAGAACAAAAAAATCCTGCACAAAATCGGAAAGCAACTCCTTTGTCACAGCTTTGGAAATGAAAAAATCTTTGCAAAATATCTTGGGGCTGACTCACTGTTGGATTCTTCCTCTTTTTGGAAATAAATAAGTTTTATAGAAAACTTTTTTTTAAAATCTCCAAAAAACCCGTCATTTTTTTTTTAAAAAATAGAAAGCAATTTTTACAAAAAACTTGCCCTCTTTTCTTTTTAAAAAAAAAAAAAAAAAAACTAACCAAAATTAGGAAAGATAGATGCCATGCAAATCACGAAAAAGGAACTTTCCCTCTCAACAAAGCTTTTAAAATCATGCAAAGTACCATCCGCTGAATATGATGCCGATGGAGATCTGACTGGAGAATGGGTCTACGGATACCCTAACTCGGTGTACCCATACATCAATAGTTTGGAGATGATGCCAACGAACAATAATCCCTACCAATGGCGGATGGAGTATAGATCGACTGCATGAAGAGACAAGATCTGCCTGCGACCACCATCTGATGAAGAAGAAGATTTGATGGATCTGGCAGATTTGACAGTCGATCAAGGAAGGACAGCCAATACCTGCTAATGGAGCGGTAGATAAATGCTTGACCACCAATTGAAGATCTCGTAGGTACGTCAATTCAAATGCAGACCTGGAAAATAAGTGGTAGAAGTGGGCATAAAGGCAGCCAAGAAATAGATCAGCCGATAGGTAAAAGATTGCTAGTGTACCCAATCACAAGCTTTGACCGGTGAACAATGCTCAATGCACCATACGATCTGACGTACCCGACAAGCGATGATGAAGGAATGACTTTGACAGTTGCAAATCAGTGACGATGTTTACATGATCTGCTCAATACTCCAATATAAATGAAACCAGCGATGAGAATGAGGACTATAGAAAGCCTTGATCCATTGATGTGACCCTTATGTGGATGACGAGCAGGAGGTTGACCGATGAGTAAATGAGCTTGACCATGGTTTTCTCAATTTTGATCCTTCCTGATGTGCTTGTCATCTTAATCTATAATTTTAAATTACTAGACTTCTACAAAACTCCCACTGAACATAATTGACACAAAAAACCCAACCTACCCACAAGGATAACACAACTGGCCAGGCTCTGATACCACTTATAAGGAAAGAATACAGATGCATAACAAACTTTCCTAATGTCAAAACTTAGAGAAGAATGCATATATGACTTTAAATTTTATAAGTATAGTTCATTAATATGAACATGAAGGAAATAACATAATAGAGAAATAAACTCAAACAAAATTGACACTAGATTTACGTGGGAGAACCCTTACGAGAGAAAAACCCACCACACCAAATAAAATCACTTGTATTACAGTAATCAAATTACATACAAGTTACAGACTCTCCTTTCAGATGTCAATATTACAACAACAATATTTCCCTAATCAATCTCATACAAAATATCACAGTTACAATGCTTTCTTATAGCATATAATGAAACTCACTCATAGATCATTTGATCATCCAACCATTGAATTCTTGAACATCTTCATAGTTCCAAACATTACAATATATTGCAACAACCATGATTGATCCACTCTATGTACAATCAATTTAGTTCAACTTCCTCCATAGAACAACTATTGAACTTCCTAGGAATGCAAATGGCCTCCTTCCAAGTCAGCAACATCGTCCAATTAATGACTTACATCTTAGTAGTCAACCAAAAAACCATGCTTTTCACCTTACACCACACTATCACTGTGCAATCTATAGGTTCCCACGGGGTGGCAGTTTACCGCACTACCTCCAGATAGGTCAAGAGCTTCTGAGGTATGGTAGTAACCACTCTACCACTGGACAGGTTGAAAAATCATGTGGTATAGCAGTTTATACCTGCACTATTGTTGCACATCCAGCAAACCCCTGTGGTATGGTGCTAACCACTGCACTACTGCTCGATAAATGAGAGACTCTTGTAGTATGGTAGTAACCACACTACCGCTACACATCCAGCGAGCTCCTATGGTATGGTGGTATCCACTTCACTACCGCTACATAGCTGAGAGGTTCCCACGGTATGGCGGTAAGTGCACCATCGCAGCCTAGTGTAAAGACACCTGCAGTATAGAGGTAAATGCATAAACAAACCACTTATGAATTCTTTGCTACTTGGTGACAGTATCAGGGTTTCTACTAGTGAGTTTGAGACACACATTCTCAACAAGGATTGAGTTCATCGAACATAGATCATAATAATTCAACATGTTTGGGTGTGAAAGAGAACTATGTCTAGCATAAACATACCCATTTGGACATGTTAGAATAGATGGTTTGGTCATACGAGTTGCAAAACAAAAGTTGAACTACTTTGCAACTTTACCCTACTTGCATTTGATAAATTTTTCCTCAACTGAAAATTCATCACCATGAGAAAACTACTCTAAGATAGAAAAAAACCAAGAGAGTTTATTATAGATGTCTCAACATGATCCCATAGCCTCATATGGAGAGTTTGTAAGCGTCACAGTTTTTGAGTAATATCTCGTCAAAGATTGCAACCATTTTGCAATTTGGACTCTTAAGGGGTCAAGCTGGTTGAACACAGCTCAAAGTGATTCGACATGTTTGGGTGTGAAAGAAGACTATTCCAAGCTTAAAATTACCCATATAGACATTTTGGAATAGATGGTTTGGCTGTATGCATTGTAGAATGAAAGTTGTAGCACTTTGCAACTTACACTGCTTGCATTTGACAATTTTTTCCTCAATTGAAAAGTCATCATCATGGGAAATTCCACTGAGATAGAAAAAACCAAGAGAGTTTATTATAAAGGGTCCCAACACAATCCTATATCCTCAAATAGGGAGTTTTTAAGAATCACAATTTTTGAATAATAGTCCATCAAATATTGCAACCATTTTGCACTTTCAACTCTTAAAGGATCAAGCTAGTTGAACATAGCTTAGAGTGATTCAACATCTTTGGGTGTGGAAGAGGACCATGCGTAGTGTAAATGTATCAATCCAAACATGTTGGAATAGATGGTTTGGTCGTACGAGTTTTAGAATGAAAGTTGCACCGCTTTGTAACTTTAGACTACTTGCATTTGACAACTTTTTCCTCAACTAAAAAGTTGTTACCACAGGAAAATGCATCTGAAATAGCAAAAAATAAGATAGGTTATTGTAGAGAGTCCCAAAATAATTTTGTAGCCTTAGACAAAGAGTTTGTAAGCATTACAGTTTTCAAGTAATAGCCTATCAAATATTACTGTCTTTTTGAACTTTAGAATCTTATGGATATCATTGGTCTAATGTAGCTCGAACTGTTTTAGCATTTTTGTGTTCAAAACAATACCATGCCTAGCCTAAATGTACCCATCCAGACATGTTATTTTAGAGAAAACTAACCTCCTTTTCATTGACAATAAAATATTCTTCTTATTTCTAAGTGGTTAATTTTAGTCTTCAGTTATTTTGGTTCAATTTCAATGCTTAGGACAACAAGATCCCTTTGCTTGATAGAGTTTTCAACACTTACAAAAAAAATTTCATTTGTTCAAATCAACCTTAAGCATCATTTCTCACTTTCTTTTCCTGCACAAATTCTTACCAAATACAAAACCTCAATTACATTAGGTTGAATGCAATATATGACAACAATTGTGATATAACAAGTTTGGTGTGGTTCAAGGTTGATTGACATATATGACAATTTCATATGAGCATTATTTCTTTTGTGTGAAGTGTGCATCAAGCCCATATAGTATTCCTAGTTTACTTATGCATGCATCATGGTTAGAAACATTCATTGTTGTTCATTATGATAATAAAAATTTCATGTGGAAGGTCAAATAACATGCATGTCATGGAGTTGTATTTTGTTTTTTTAATGTTTGTATCACACTCATTTGGTTTGTTTAATGGTTTCATCATGGTTGAGTGATGTTTTAATTGTTGATCATGATTATTGTATAGATTTCACATGAACAATCTAATGAACATGTATCTTGTTTAGTTGTACTTGGACTTTGTTTGAAGGTTGTATCAAACCCCCGTGGTTTATAGATAGTGATTCTTATTCAATATTTTTATACTTTTTACATGTTATTAATCTTGAATGAACATTGAGTGACATTGATTTTTATCAAGATGATTATATTACTTTTGAATGAACACTATAATGACATATATTTCATTGAGTTGTATCCATTTGTTTGAAGTTTTTAATAAAACAAAAGAATCAATTCCATAAGATTGTCATAAGCTTCTCTTTTCATCATTTTTTCCTTGTTTATGAGACCACAATTCTTTGAGGCATATTTTGAAATAGTTATTCTCAACAAGTATTATGTAGTGCTTCTCATACAATTTTTCATTAACATTTTAACTTCTTTTGAAATAAAAATCAGTTTCCAACTTCATTACATGAGTTCAAAAAACAAAATAATGTTAAATGTAAATTCATTTAGGAGAGCTTGAAATCATGTGTATTCTCAAATTGAGTGTTTGATAAAAATTCTTTAGTGGACATGTATGAAAAATGTGGTATAATAGAAAAGGTTGTGAATTTTTTCAAAAAATTCCTCAAAGAAATGTGGTCTCAATGAATGTAATGTATGCAAACCTTAATATCAATGAACTCTAACATAGATGAATTACAAATTGTAATTCATAAGTTCTATTGAAATGCAATTTTTTTAATCTATAACATGTTATTGATCATAACTTTAAACCATTCTAAGATAATTATACATTCCATTTTGAAGATTCAAAGTAGAAAGACATGCACAAAAAGAAAAAATTAGATCAAATATCAATTCTTATATTTTAAAATGTAGAATAATTATGTTCAAGTGGATATACAAATTTAGCATATATGCATACTCAGAACAAGTTTTACAAGTTTTAGAAATTATGGCATATACATGCCATGTCAAGATCTATCAAACCCCAAATACATATCAATCTATATCAAATCCTAATCTTGTGTTGGACCATCAAAATTGAGCCTCCTCAAAGAACTTAGTTGCTCTGAAGCTTCCTGCACAGTAATAATTGAAACCACAAATTAGATTAATTATTTGAATAGTTGACAAGATAGAGTAGCAAATAGAAACTTATATACTATCATTTATAAATTATGAATTTAACATAAAAATCATGATATGTGTATTATATTATATAATAATGCAATTCTCATTTACCTCAAGTCTTGCTCTCTTTTATATAATACAGTCTACATATGATTGTCCCTTAGGATGATCGAGATTCCTCATATAAATAAATGGTCCCACACTCATCATAGTGCTAATTCGGGCAGAGAACTATAAAAAGTAAAATAAAAATGATAGAAATTAACATATAATTGTTAACAAATAATCATATTTACTCAACATACATCTACTCCTATCTAAACATAAATATCTGCAATATAAGATAAACGCATACTTGTTGTGATGCTTCTACACTAGATGGGCTCATGGTGGATGAAGCAGCTAAGAAGGTTTCCTATATAGAAAATGATAAAAATGTAACACAATTTAAATGCACATGCACATATAATGATAATGTTGAGAATATAAAAAATATATACTTGTTGTGCAGCTTCATCCAATGGGTTAGGCTTAGTCAACATGGTTGTAAAAGAACTAGGTTGTTGCATAAAAAGACAAGATTGCATTAGACAATCAATCTATGTACTACGCATTTAAACATAATAGATTTCAAAAATTAATATCTAAATAAAAATTTAAATAATATAGTATACTAAGTCCCTAGGCCAAATTAAATGGCTAATTGCCAAACCTCCTACACTTGAGAGATCTAGTCCTCTATTAGAAAATGTTAAAGATTCCAACAACATAAACATATATTAATACAAATATCTCTTATAAAATATGAAAGAATTTAGATAAAACACACTGTGAAATTACTTTAAGTCTTACTAGTGCTCGCACATCATCCTTAATAGCCAATGTCTCTCTTGCAAATGGTCCACTCCATGCTCTATCAGCTCCTACATCTAAAATATCCTAAACCTCATAGTCATATGTGTCTATAGGAGCCTTAGAGGATCATTAAATAGGACCCAAACATAAATTATTGCACATCATATAGTAATGGGGCACATAAATATGTGTCGAATAGGATAGTGTACTAGTTAGAGCTGATGACAGTGTACCAGTCAGAGCTGATGATGGTGTACCAGTCAGAACTGATGCAGTAGGTGCATCACCATCATGATGGGTGTATCAAGTACACCACCATCATGATAAAATGCATTGTCAAACAACTGTGTGACATGATGTCTCTACATGACCACATGATCACTCAAAGAATGTAAGGAAAAAATTCTCTAACTCCCCGCATCGAAAGCAATCTCAGGGTAATGTAGTGGATCTAGGGAAAAAATAGGTAGAGAAGGAAGAACTAGGGTGACTTGGTGTGCTCTAGGTCTATCATATGGAATACCTCTACCAACACCCTGAAAGTCTTGCATGCCAATATAATTGAAATGCCTCTCTAGGAAAAACTTGGCATATAATTGTTAGCTCTAATGTTTGCACCCAGGTTGAGATTAAATACAACCAATCATGAGTAACATGGGAACTTTTCTAGGACTATGGGTGACCCTATAATAGAAAAGTACCTCCAGAAAAGTTGGCTCTTGTTGACTTTACCTAAAACTACTTGTCTTTTTGAGAAAAGGGTAAGAAAATGACCACAATGAAATAAAACTAAAACTCTAATACTAAAGGTGAAATACCTAAATTGACCAAAGGCATGGAAACTCGATTCTATTTGCACTCTCAGTTAATAGATTGAAAGATAATTCACACAACTCATCTTTGTATATGAATATCTACTTGGACATCAAGTACTTTAGAGAAGATAGGAAAAGAAATAAATGGAAAGCATAAATTTCACAAGTATTTTATCAATTTCAATGATATGTACTCTGACAAAGAAAGCAATGAGAAGGTAAGCTATATCAATAGTATTAAACTTCAAAAGACACTCACAGTTTGCATGATTGCATAAAATACAAAATGATATTGAATTCTGATGATGAACATTCTCTAGAAATTTGTCTATTATCAACTACTTCTAAAATAAGTTACATAGCATTATTTTCTTCAAAGGACTCACAAGAGTCACAGAGTAGAAAAATACAAGTTAGAACTACTTCACAAATGAATAGTGAAGCCAATATATGCTTACTCAAAAAAATTCCTCCAAAATAGGAACTAGAAAAACCCATGAATTTGTATGCCTCGATAAAGCCTTAAAATAGGCCTCAAATTCTCTAAAAAATAACTCCAATATTCTGAAAAAGGTCAAACTGACCATGACAAAGATGATGGAAAAATAAACTGCACCTAAAAACTCTCATGTGTTCTCAAGAGGATAAACAAGCTCTCCTATATTCCCTCTTTATGTCTGTGAACCTCCTTTAACCACCCTATATTCTCTCAAAACATGAATATTTTTAATAAAGCCTACAAAAGTGCAAAAGATATGCATCTTGCACCCTTGCTTTGTATTAAAGTAGCTACATGACTTAATGATTTATAATATTACTACTAAGTCAATGTGCTTTACATTTAATTTCAAATATTAAAAGATCATAGTTGATCTTTAAAAGAAAATAGGGTGAAGATATTAGGCACAAGACTCCAAAACCCAACCCACAACATACATTAATTGGTGCATATTTTTTAAAAACAAAGTGATAAAATGCCAAAACTTTTGATTGACCAACAATTAGGGAAAGGAAACCCTAAAGGGAAAAAACCTAAAAGAAACTTACTCATTCTTTCATTTCACATTCCTCTTCATTGGAGCGCCACCATGACTCATGCATAGGTTAAGAGTTCTGAAGCTAGAGATCAAAGATTCTTTGCTCAGACTAAATCGGGTAAGTTTTATTTGGTGCAAACATTGTATCATTTTAATCAACTGTAAATGGCTCTTTTTTCAAGCAATGATTTATATTTGTAACTGATGACTGCTGCGACTAGACTTCTATTGCAAAATTTTCCACTACATTCTTTGATTTATGTATCATTGCATTTTGATTTTCCTCTGTACAGATATGCATTCTTTCTTTTTATGGATATATTAAGGATTTTGATATGAAAGAAAATCCTCTTTGCAACAATGTTGTGGCAGCATACTTTATTATGTTCACTTTGTTCCTAACATTTACATTTTCCCTAAAGAAAATGAAGGAGAGTCCCACCTTTGGGCATGATAAAATCTTGCAAGATTACAATATAAATGAGGGAGGGAAAATTACTATTTCAGTTAATATTTTCATGCGAATAAATATATTCTTACAAAAAACTCAAAACCCTTGCATAGTACAGGTATCATTCTGGGGTTTGATATATTTTTCCAAATCTTTATATTTCTAGGTATTTATGTAAACCCGCTCCACTATTATGAAAGGAAACTTTGTAAATTTTCCAATTATGGTTGTGGTGCTGCAGCCATATTTCTCCTAAAGCCATATCATTTGCTATTCTTTGCTTTTGTATGCGTTTACTTTCAATCTTGTAGTTTGACCTATACCTCAATAGCCAAGGCCCTACCTGTGACCTTTGTTTTCCCTAGAAAATTCATGGTGTTCTATGAGAGAAACATATAATTATTGTATGACCAAATGTTGTTGCACAGTAAGGGTAAGCTTTCAAAACCCTATACATCTTTAATATGTGTTGAGACTTGTGTTCTTCATTTTTACTGAAACATGAAGCTTTATCCACTATAACATGAACATTGTTCATTCATAAAACTGTACCCATAGCTCATAAGAAGGATTGGCAACTAAGACCTTTTGATTATAACTTGAACCTTTATATTAGAGCTTTTCCTGAAACTTGATATTGCATTATTCTTTACATGGTTAAAGTTATTAGAACTCTCTTTTTTATTTCCTGTATCAGATTTCAAACTGTTTGTATCCCCATGATGCATTCTCTATATTAAAATTCTCTAGATGCTTGTACCTTTAAGCCACTAATGAGCATATTTTCTTTACATGGTTTCATGATTATATCGTGCTTAGATAAAATATGCATATCTTTTGGATTTCTTTGTCTCTTTTAACAAGCATTTTGAACCTAAAAATTTCATTTACTTTTGATATCATGCCCCATACGCACTTACTATTGAGTCCTTCGACAATTTGAAGATGCAGCTTGATATTAAAACTGTCCTTTATTTGATGAATAGCACAATCAACTAATATTGATTTTTTTTTTCCATGAATAGGTTAAATCACCAGTCCTTTTCCTGAGACACACTAACTTTAAATCTCTTTTTACTTGTATTTTTAACTCACAGTCATATTTGTTATGGTCAGGACTATGTCCATATCATGAATTACTATCACCATTATAGAAGTAATGCAATACTTTTCTGGATGTGAATCCCCTGTAGGAAAGAACAACTTGTGATTGAAACCTCCATACATGTCTCAGCCCTATTTGGTCATTTTTCTTTTGAAAATGTTGTTCCCCAATACATTCTTCTAATAATGATATCTGATTTCATACTTTATGATTTGCATGAATGATTATGTATCATCATTAAAAGCATGTCAATAATCATGTTGGGCTCAACCCTTGTGGGAGCCACATTTCATCCCATATGTTAAAACTTGATAAAATAAGAACATTGATTTCCATGTGTCTGCACATGGAACAAATAGTTAGAAAAAGAAAACATGTGAATATGTCTGGAGGCTTACTCGTTCCTTTTCTCTTTTCTTTGAACATGAGTAGCTTATAGCTTGTCTAATGCATGTAAAGGACAGTCTATACATTGATGGATAAATGTGTATGTAGTGTTAGAGACCATCATTGTTTAGAGCTTTTCTCTAACCTATTACAACTCTTTCAAATGCAGGACATGGAAATTGGGAGCTACAAAGAACAGAAAACAACTTGGAGCTAAGTATCATGTAGGATAGCAAACTTAAACCAGTCATCAGGCAATGATTGGCCTCTTCCTCTATATATGCATCTTCTATTCTTACAATCCATTTGTGTATATATTGCATTTTATCTACATTGGAAAAGCTATATCTCATGACTTGTGTGAGATAGATTTGAACTTTTGAATCAATAAAGATTTTTCTTTTAGCAATGTTTCTGTAAATCTTTTCAATATTGTATGTACATCTATAAAAACATAGCAATCTATTGCTGAAAGAATAATCCCTTTGATTTTTATGTTTGTACATTTGAATGCAATATAGGGAAGATTGATATGAAATGCACCATATTTTCAATTTGTAAACACTTAAAAATCACTCGTTTTGACAAGAAAAAAAAAAAGGGTAACAATATTTTTTGGAGAAAATACTAAGGTACATCAAGATTGTTGTTGGGTGGTTTATCAAAAACCATCCATTATCTCCAAAAATTATTTAATATGTCTCAATGTGTGCACCATTTTATTGAAAATCTTGGCTTTCACACATCTATAGGCTATCTTGTTTTGTGATTGATGAATAACTGGGCTAATTGGGATTTTTCAATATCAAGTGCCCTCACCTCATCATATAATAACCGATTGGCATAAAATTGTCTTTTTTCTTCTTGTCGCTTTACAAACCTATTGTGCTAAGTTGCCAAAGTTTCAACATTTGAAATGTTTTTTTCTAAAGTTTTTTTCATGTCTGATAGCTTAGGGAGTGTATCATAGATTTGACATAAATTTCTCAATTGATCTAAATTTCTATGAATAGATTCATGTATTGTTGGAATGTTTTGGTTTGGAAACAATAGTTGTGGTGAAGGAGGATTTGAAAGGTTTTCATGTTGATCAGGGTTAGGATTTCATGTTGAGAGGGGTTCAAATCAGCCATTTTAAGCCTATTAATTGATAAAAAAATTTAAAAAATAGCAATCATTTTAATGCAATAAAAAAACTATCAAATATCCTATTTTTGACTAAAATTCACAAAAAATAATGAAAACTAATATAAATTGAAGAAAATCATTAAAATCCAAAAATACCTTTCAAATGTGATTGATTTGAGCCAAAAGATTGAGCTCCAAATGAATATCTGAGTCGAAGAATAAAAAAACCTTTGCAGACTATGGAAGAAATGAGATCTTGGGGTTTTTGGTTTTGATTTTATAAATCAGGAAATGGATATCCATTTTGTTAATGTAGTTTTTTTAATATATGGCTGGGTTTGGGACCCAACCATATACATATTAGTGGCTTTTTTGAAATGTAAGTAATCATTTATTATTTATATTATAATATAAAATTATATTATAATATAATATACATTATAATATGTATAATATATTATATTATTTATAATATACTATATATTATAATATAATATAATATAATATAATCATATAGTATAATAAATTTAATATTATATTTAATATATTATTATATAATTTAGTATTAAAAATTGTCATCGGGGATATTTTCACACTTGTTTGGACCCTCCTTATGGAATTGAGCCTAATGTTGCCTTGATTTAGTGTTGTAATTCATTAAGTCTTGGGCCCTTTTGAACTAATGAATTTAAATGGTACCTTACTAAATTGTTGTGAAGTGTTGTAGCTAACTTTCACACTTTTCTAAGGTTTTATTAATTAACTAAACCTAATGAACCTCTTTTTAATCAAAATAAATATTAATCTTGCCTTATTTAAATTTTTTGTAAATTGTTGTAACAAAATTTCACACTTTTCTAGGTTTGTCATTAATAATTAGGCTTCTTTATGCTTTAATTGGCCCTATGTTTTATCCACAAGCCTCATTTATTGCATCTTTTCAAGGATAATCTCAACACCAATCATTATCCAATCATAATTTAGGTGTTTTAGGTTTGAATGGCCTAGATTTAGTGATCTTGGACTCATTCACCACCTTGGGTGAATGGGTCCCACCTGGATCTTTTGGTATTGAACCTATTTTCACACATTTCTAAGTACTTTTGGTTTTTAGTCCCATATATTATCTCTGATGGGACTCATTCACCACCTTGGGCCAATGAGTCCCATGCGACCCAAAATCAAAATCAATTCAAATTTTTGGTAGGATTTTATTCTCCTAGATCTAATGTTGGCTTTTAGTGTTGTAATTTTGGGAATTCCTGCATAATTAAGTATAAATACAAGGTTCTTTCACTCATTTTCATCCCAAGAATTCAAGCATTCATCCTTATAGAAAGTTTGAGTTCACAAGATAATTCAAGCATTCACAAGAGCATTCAAGGATAGATTATTAAGAATTTTAGAGCAACATTCAAGCATTAATTATCATGTCAAGGATTTCATGCATCATGTTTTCTATTGTGCTAATGATTGTGATGCAGGTTTATGATTCAAGCAATTGTTTCATTCAAGATCAACACGATTCGAGCAAGGATCAAGAACCACATCCATTGTAACCATATCAAGCATAGTTACATCACTTTATTTCTAGGGTTTGGTGAGTTGCAACATTGTCATTTGTTCATTCATCATGTTCTCCATTTCTATTTGATTTCATTTCAAGGATTGATTTCTAAACTGGGGTTTGACTAAGGAAAACCCCTATCCATTAACCAAAAAAAAAAATTCCCGCTCCTTTGTGTGTGATTTGTAGGTCTAGGTGGTAGATTTCCATAGGAGCAAGATTGGAGAAAAGTTGCAAAACATTCAAAGTTGTCATCAAGCCTTAGAGAACCTTGGAGAAGACCTACAAGATGCAATCAAAGATTTAGATCTAAAAACCAATTAGGAAGGACAAACTATAGAGAAGAGTAGAATCAACCTTTGAAGCTTCAAAAAAGCCTAACTGGAATGATTCACCACTTCTGCTAAATGAGTCCCAGTTGGACAATCAATTTTTAGGATTTTGCAAATTCAGATACCCTTTTGGCAGATTCATGTTCCTGCATAGTTTTCTAGATTCAAGAATGATTTTAATAGCTTGGTGAATGAGTCCCAGTCAACATTAAAGTCATATTTTCTAGTGTTACAGACCTCCATCCATCCATCTCCAAATTTTAAGGTGCAGACATTCTAATTTGTAGCTTTCTGTACTATTTCATTCACTTTTCTAGGTCATTTAGTGTTAGTTTGCATTCAATTAGGTTTTCAAATTTCATTATCTTTTCCAAGTCTAAATTTGGTGGTGAACCCCTTATTAGATCATATTTATCCCATATAATATCCCTCTTGCAAGATCTCTTTCTCTTTTGCATTGAGATCTCAAGGGTTTAATCTTGAGTGAAAGTTAGTGAAAATTGCCCCTTTTAGGTCCTAAACCCTAAGAGTGGGAAAGCATCCAATTTTGCACCTTTCATTTTGGTGAACCTGCATTTAGAACATCACAATTCTAATTTCTATTGCATTTTCATCCTAGATTTGGTTTGCATTAACATTACACTAGGATTTACAATAGTTAATTTTCATTCTAGGGTTTCAAATTTTGCATTAGTGAAAGTTCATAGAGCTTACATTTTTGCACCTAATTTCATTGAAAATCATTCAAAATTTTCATTTGCATCTCAGATGAAGATCGTAAAACATAAAAAGCATAAAATTCAATTGAAAATTTCTATTTAAAAAAAAAAAAATCATTACTAGGACTCATTCGCCACCTTGGGTGAATCAATCCCTATGCATATTTTGCATTGCATTTTCTGGCATTCAAAGTTCTATTTTTGAGTTTCTATTTGTTCTTATTATCTTTTAATTTTAGTTTACAAATTTTTTGTTTCATCCAATTTATTACTATTGGTATGTGGTGACTGATCATGCTATATTGTATAGCCAATGGTATACTGTGATTAGGTTAGGTATTTGGAGGGCTACTCTAAGGTTGTGGTGGATATCCTCCATAATTAGATGGATATGGGAGTTTCCATTGGTTTCCAGATGAATAAGAATTGAAATATGGCCCAAAAAAAGATGGTGGATCTTGTGGCATATGTAATGCCCCGTCATAATAACCTAAGGAATGTTTCAATAGTGTATAAAAGTGAAAAAAAAAAATTTAGTATAATTATTAAGTTAATTAGTTGCATACATTCATTAAGTTACTAGACGTTACACTACTTTGAGTTTCCATAGATGACTTAATTATTTCGCATTGCACATATTAATTAATAACATAATGATAAACATTGCATTTCATTTAAGATTCCATTCAAGATAACATAAAGTACATACATGTCTTTTTCATTGCATTTGATAAAATAATACAATACTCATTCATCTGATGAGGTAGTTCAATAATAATTAAAAATACAATTACAAGTGATCACCTCATAACATTTGAGGGATGTTTTCAAATACAAGATTTACAATTACAATGAAGAAGTACACATAGTTTCCAAGTGCGAGCTCTCCATCCATGAAGCTCTTGATGCCATGATCAAACTGGGGACCTAATAGAGTAAGGTGCACATTCTACCCAACCATGTGGTACTCGTAGGTCCACCCCTCGTGCTAGGAGATAGTAATAGGGCTACCTAGACATAATCTACTAACCCTAGACACTAGTACAAAATTGACTGATGGTTACATTGCTTCCAGATTTAGACAATTGAATGTATTACATACACAAGGTTAACTGTTACTTTAGGTGGAGTGTCATCACAACATTGCAAAGGTTACCTTGGTGTTTCTTCCTAGGTTTCGTCCCCCAATCCTTGGGTTACCCTAGTAACCTCTTAGGAAACCTGACCCCTATTGCATATTGTTGCAGAATCGAATGTCTCTTAAGGAAACAAGACATCGATTTTCCATTCCAGGCCTTCTCATCTTATACTCAAGACTATAGTAGCTCAAGAGTCAATAAGTGAAGCATAAACATCTTGTTAAGAGTTTTAATCTAACTACTGTGTTATTTAGTTATCACTGACTTACTAACTTTTTGTAAGTTACCCTGACACCACTTTGTGTGTCAGCCCTTACAAAAAGCCACTCCCCTAAACATAACAAAAGTATCTAAGTTCACTATCTAGGGTAGACAAAGTGCACAATTTCAACTTATAATACCAAATATACCACAATGATCATCTCAATACATTCACAAAATCGGGTGCACTACCCTAACTTGTTCACACACATAAAACCATATTCAAATTTACTCCCTAAAAGAGACTGTAATTGGAAGACTTAAAATCACGTAAAGATAAATCTTTCTCCCCTTTTACCCAATAAAATATAAGACAACTAAAAACAAATACAAGTCTATCATTGGGATATATTAAATCCAATCAAACAATTAAGAGAAAGAAAGCATTTATTTCTAATATTTCCTTTACTTAACAACAGTTCTCTACACATTAAATAAATATACACATTGATTTCATAATAAGCATAACTATATAAATAACAGTAAATTTTATTTCTCATTTTCCCAAAATATACTTTTCCACATTAATACTTTAATCAAATATTCTCAATAGTAAAATATATACATAATGTATATATATATATGTAGATATATATATATAAATATATATACACATATACATATATACATACATTTGTACATATATTATATATATATAGTATATAAACACACACACACACATATATATATATAATATATATACAAATATATATAATTTATTAAATAAAATACGAAAACCCTAAAGTGGATTTCAAAAGTCAATATACAGTGAAACCAAAATTCTGCGTTTAACACAAACGCCTACATTTTATACATGCCACGGCTCTGTGTACTCACAGTACACAGCCCGCGGTTGTGTTTAAATGTGCAGCCCTCCCATATGGGGAGGCGACTGTGTGGCAGCTGCCGCTGCTTGTGAGGGCAATGCCAGCTGCCTCCACAGCCATCGCCCCATATGGGGGCAGCTATGGGGGTAGCCCCGTGGCCCCCTCTACATACATTAAAATTTTTTAACAATAAAAATAAACATTCAGAATTCACGTGTATTAATTCACGATTTTTTTTTTAATATTCAATAATTTTTTTTAAGAATATGAAACCTATGACTTCGCCCGTACGGCGATTTCAATAAATTCAAAGGTTTCTTTCACAATCCAATTTATAAATATATATATATATGATGATATATATATATATATGTATAGATATATATATGTATATATAGTAATATATATATATATATATATATACAAATCCACAGGGTTTGATACTGGAGGAATAAAATAATTTCAACAGAGTTTCTATAGGGGAAATTGGGGAAATACGCACAGTATTTTTCATTCAAATCCTAAATTACACCAGAGGTTTCAATTTCCTTTTACAAAGAGTAAGCTACAGAGATTTTCTAAAAACAACAATTCCTCACAAAAGAAGAATACAGTAAACAAATTTCCTGAAAAGTACAGGGATTTCCAATTAATTGAAATTTTCTTTCACAGATATTCTTTTCAATAACACCAAATTAAAACCACAAGATGAATAACTGATTTCCCAAAGCTTTTGAAAACAAACTGGAGAAGAGTTCCTCTGTTGTTTCCTATAGCCTTCCAAAACTTTTCCCGAGAACAAAGCCCAAATTGAAACCAGAAATATTCCACAATTTTGCAACAAAATTCCAAAAAGCATTAACAGAAGATTTTTGCAGAGCACCAAAATATATATATATATTTTTTCTGTGAATGATAGCATATCCTCTCTGATTTCCCAGATCCAATTTTACCTCCCTAAACAATTTCCTCAACAATAATCAATTAATGCACCGACACACATGTCGAGAATTGGTTACAAAATATCTTCTCCACCACTTCTCGACAATCTTGCCTATTTCAAATTTGCATGTAATTAAATTCATTTATTTACATTTAAAAACTCAAATTTCAATTTACATGCATTTATTTTATTTAATTTTCTAATTTTCAAATACAAAAGTAATTTACAATTCAAATTCCATTTCCACAAATAATTTTTAATTTAAATAAATCTATTCACACACTTAAATAATTTAATTTAATTAATTAATTAATTTATTTAATTAAATTAGTTTAATCTCTTAAGATCAAACCATTTAACCAAATAAGCTAATTAATTAATTTAAATAACAATAATTTAAAGCACAATAAACTTACATTAAAATTAACCAAATTTACCTTTCAAACAATTTATCCAAACAGAAAAAGACAAAACAGCCACGACATAAACTAAAACTAACAATGTACAGTGACCGGGTTATAGACTAAACTAGGGTGAACCAAACTACTATCTCCCAATCAACGTATCCGTTGAGTCTTGACACGCTCAAACCTGAGTACCCAGGTGGAGTCGGTGTCATGTACCTACAATTCCTACAACCAAGCAATAACATGCATATATATTTATATAAATAAAGCATTGTACAGGCACACCGTGCGGAGAAAATCACGGATATCACAAGGCACTCGCAAGCGAGTGATGTGATTCCATTCTCCACACCAATACACGTCACATCAGACTGACGAATTAAAACAGTTAGTCCATCAAAACATATACGTAGCAATAATCAACTAAAAGTAAACATCTACGCTATCTCAAAGCATATCAGAAATCAAATATCGCAGTACATTGTATCATCATGTCACAAAATAAATCCACTGTCGCTCAAAACCAGCGATCAAAATATCCAAACAAAATATCATGGTCTAACAGTATGAAAACATAACAACAGAAAACATAAGCATAAACGGAGGGGTACTACATCCTCCCCCCAGGATCAGGCTTGCTCTTAAAAGCCTGTGAATAGATAGGGATAAAGTTCCCTCATGCGTGTCGCATCCTCCCAAGTAGCAGAAGCCTCATGGCTAGGATCCCATTGGACCCTCACCTGATCAACGTCTCGACCCCTAAGACCGAGCGTCCGGTGCTGTAGAATGGCCTTGGGCTCCAAAGCCAGTTGCCTGTCCTCTACCTGTAACGCATTCTAATTAAGTACATGAGATATGTCAGGATGATATGGTCTAAGAACTGACACATGAAAAACATCATGAATACGAGACAAACTGGGTGGTAAGGCGAGTCGATATGCCATGGGACCAATTCTCTCTAAAATCTTGAATGGCCCAACGAAACGAGGCGCAAGTTTAGAGCCTTTTCCATAACGGATTGGACTCTTTTGCAGTCACACTCGAAGAAACACTCTATCACCTACAACAAACCGTCGGTCTATCCTATGCACATCAGCATATTTCTTTTGCCTATCCTGTGCTGCTATCAAATGTTCTCTAATACGGTCAACCTATTGCTCCATGTCTCGAAGCATCTCAGGTCCAAGTAATACTCTATCCTCTAGTCGATCCCAACTTAGTGGAGTTCGACAAGGATGACCGTATAATGCATGAAATGGTGGCATACCTATGGAACTCTGATATCCATTATTGTAAGAAAATTCTACTAAGTACAGATAATCCTCCCAATGTGACTGTTGGTCCATTATGTACATCCTAAGCATATCCTCTAATATTTGGTTAACTCTTTCCGTTTGTCCATCAGTTTGAGGATGATACGCTGAACTAAAGTTCAACTGGGTACCTAAAGCATGTTGTAATGAAGTCCATAAGGCTGAAGAAAATACAGGATCTCTATCCGATATAATCCTACGAGGAATCCCATGTAATCTAACAATGTCCTCCATGAATATCCTAGCTACGGATGAAGCATTGTATGATGAACGTACTGGTGAGAAATGAGCTACTTTAGTCAATCGGTCAATAGTTACCATAATGGCATCATGTCGACGTGATGATGTAGGTAACCCTACAATAAAGTCAATAGATATAATCTCTCATTTCCATTCAGGAATGAGATGTGGCTGCAATAATCTTGATACATAGTCATCAATATCACGTTTCATACCAGGCCAGAAAAACAATTGCCGAAGATCGACATGCATTTTCTTGACTCCTGGATGAGTTGAATACGGAGCTCGATGAGCTTCAGTCATGATTAATGTACGTAGACCCTCGAAATGTGGTACATAAATACGACCTAAATGCCATAGTATACCATCCGATTCTAGGACATATCCTGCAAATCGACCTTCTAAAGGTCTACCAGATTCAATCTCCGACCTCACTTCCTGATACAATCTATCATTAGGAAGTGCTGCTACTATTTGACCTCTCAAATCTGCTTCAAGAGTAGTAGCAGAGATCTCATGACGATGATGACTAAGAGTGTCGGCCACTACGTTCTCTTTTCCTCGAACATATCTCACTTCAAAATCGTACTCACACAAGAACTCCATCCACCGTCTCTGCCTAGCATTTAAGTTAGGTTGCGTAAAAATATATTGCAAGCTATGGTGATTTGTGTGAAGTTTGAAACGATGACCTAATAGAAAATGCCTCCATCGAACTAATGCATGTACTACCGCAGCTAGTTCTAGATCATGAGTAGCATAGTTTAATTCGTGATCTTTGAGTTTGCGAGACTCATAAGCAATCACATGCCCATCTTGCATCAAAACTGCTCCCAAAACCTCTAAGGATGCATCGGTGCAAACCAAAAAATCCTTAGTAGGATCAGGAACAATCAGTATAGGCGCATTAGTCAACTTTTCTTTAAGAGTCTGAAAAGCCAACTGACACTGCTTTTTCCAAACAAATTTCTTCCCTTTCCTTTGAAGAGAAGTAATAGGATGACCGATTCTAGAAAATCCCTCTACAAACTGCCTATAGTAACCGGCTAGACCCATAAAACTACGAACTTCACCTACATTAGTAGGTGCGGTCCAATCTACAATAGCTTGAATATTTGAAGGATCCACAACAATACCTTTTCCAGATATCACATGTCCAAGGTATTTTATTTTAGTTTGAAAGAAGTCACACTTCTTCAGGTTTGCATACAATTGATTTTCCCTTAAACATTGCAATACCTGTCTTAAGTGTTCTTCATGTTCCTTCATGTTTCTTGAATAAACTAAAATATCATCAAGAAATATGAGGACAAAGCGATCAAGGTATGTATGAAAAACTCCATTCATTAAACTCATAAATACTGATGGTGCATTCGTTAACCCGAACGGTACTACTGTGAATTCGTAATGCCCATAACGAGTTCAAAAAGTAGATTTATGAATGTCTACTTCAGCTATACGCAATTGATGATAACCAGATTTCAAATCAATTTTAGAGAACACATTAGCTCCCTTAATTTGATAAAAAAGATCATCGATTCTAGGCAAAGGATAACGATTCTTAATCGTAACCTTGTTTAATTGATGATAGTCAATACACAATCTAAGAGATCCATCCTTCTTCTTTACGAAGATGACAGGTGCTCCCCAAGGGGAAACACTTGGATGAATGAAACCCTTTTCTAATAACTCCTCTAACTAGATACAAAGTTCCTCTAACTCCTGAGTCGTCATTCTATATGGAGCCCTAGATATAGGTTTAGCTCCAGGAACTAGGTCAACTCTAATGGGCTCGCGATTACCAAGAGCGTCCAATGTTTGTAACCTTGGCTCTGATACCAATCTGTAATGCCCCGTCATAATAACCTAAGGAATGTTGCAATAGTGTATAAAAGTGATTTTTTTTTTTAGTATAATTATTAAGTTAATTAGTTGCATATATTAATTAACTTACTAGATGTTACACTACTTTGAGTTTCCATAGACGACTTTAGTATTTCACATTGCAAATATTAATTAATAACATAAAGATAAACATTGCATTTCATTTAATATTCCATTCAAGATAACATAAAGTACATACATGTCTTTTTCATTGCATTTGATAAAATAATACAATACTCATTCATCTAATGAGGTAGTTCAATAATAATTACAAATACAATTACAAGTGATCACCTCATAACATTTGAGGGATGTTTTCAAATACAAGATTTACAATTACAATGAAGAAGTACACATAGTTTCCAAGTGCGAGCTCTCCATCCATGAAGCTCTCGATGCCATGATCAAACTGGGGACCCAACGGAGTAAGGTGCATGTTCCACCCAACCATGTGGTACCCGTAGGTCCACCCCCCATGCTAGGAGATAGTAATATGGTTACCCCTGGAGCACTTAATCTGCCAACCCCTGAACTTACTTCAGGTATAAAGCCAGTGATGGATTTACATTTGCCCAGGTTGAGACAATTGGATGTATTACATGTACACAAGGTTAAGCTGTTGCTTTAGGTGGAGTGTCATCACAACATTTGCAAGGTTACCTTGGTGTTTCTTCCTAGAGTTTGGCTGTCCATAGGTTACCCTGGTAACCTCTTACGAAACCTAGCCCCTATTACATACTATTGCAGAATCGAATGTCTCTTGAAGAAACAAGACATCGATTTGCCATTCTAGGCCTTCTCATCTTATACTCAAGACTATAGTAGCTCAAGAGTCAATAAGTGAGGCATAAACATCTTGTTAAGAGTTTTAATCTAACTACTGTGTTATTTAGTTATCACTGACTTACTAACTCTTTGCAAGTTACCCTGACACCACTTTGTGTGTCGGCCCTTACAAAAAGCCACTCCCCTAAACATAACAAAAGTATCTAAGTTCACTATCTAGGGTAGACAAAGTGCACAATTTCAACTTATAGCTGACCTTACCACCGTGATCATCTCAATTACATTCCTGAAAGATAGTTACTACCCTACTTGTTCATAGAATTCCTTATTCAGAGTTACTCCCTTAAAGGCGCAGTTGGAGACTTAAAAGTCGGCGTAAGATGAAAATACTTTACATACTTTGGCCAGAATGCCAAGACAGCCAAAACAGTAACGAGTCTCCATCATTCGGGATGCCAACCGATCCAATCAGTGATTAGAAATTAGAAATTTTGTTTTCTACCATGTTTCCATACTACTTAACAACAGTTCTCTACACATTATCCACCACATTAATTCCTGCTGCATGCTGCAAATTTATTTCTCATTTCCATTATACTTTCCACATTAATACTTCATCCAATCCATTTATATTAAAATATATACATAATGTATATATATATATATATATATTATAGATATATATATATATATATATATATATAAAATATATATACACATATACATATATACATACATTTGTACATATATTATATATATAGTATATATACACACATATATATATAATATATATACAAATATATATAATTTATTAAATAAAATACGAAAACCCTAAATCGGATTTCGAAAATCAATATACAGTGAAACCGAAATTCTGCATTTAACACAAGCATACCACATTTTATACATGCCGGCTCTACATTGTACTCCTGATTGCAGCCAGTGAATAATGTTTGAAATATCTGTGTCCAGTATAGGGGGTGCAGCTGGTAGCGCACTTGCCGAGGCAGCATAGGCTACCTCCATGGCGTGCTGCCTCATTAGTGGCAAGGGGTAACCCTTGGCCCCTCTACGACAAAATTTTAACAATAAAATAAACATTGAGAATTCGTGTATTAATTCACGATTTTTTTTTAATATTCAATAAATTTTTTTATACGACTTCGCCCGTACGGCGATTTCAATAAATTCAAAGGTTTCTTTCACAATCCAATTTATAAATATATATATGATGATATATATATATATATATGATGATATATATATATATATGTATGTATATATATATATATATATATATATACAAATCCACAGGGTTTGATACTAGAGGAATAAAATAATTTCAACAGAGTTTCTGTAGGGGAAATTGGGGAAATACGCACAGTATTTTTCATTCAAATCCTAAATTACCCCAGAGGTTTCAATTTCCTTTTACAAAGAGTAAGCTACAGAGATTTTCTAAAAATGACAATTCCTCACAAAAGAAGAATACAGTAAACAAATTTCCCAAAAAGTACAGGGCTTTCCAATTAATTGAAATTTTCTTTCATAGATATTTTTTTCAATAACACCAAATTAAAACCACAAGATGAATAACTGATTTCCCAAAGCTTTTGAAAACAAACTAGAGAAGAGTTCCTCTGTTGTTTCCTATAGCCTTCCAAAACTTTTCCCGAGAACAAAGCCCAAATTGAAACCATAAATATTCCACAATTTTGCAACAAAATTCCAAAAAGCATAAACAGAATATTTTTGCAGAGCACCAAAATATATATATATATATATTTTCCGTGAATGATAGCATATCCTCTCTGATTTCCCAGATCCAATTTTACCTCCCTAAACAATTTCCTCAAGAATAATCAATTAATGCACTGGCACACATGTCAAGAAGTGGTTGCAAAATATCTTCTCCACCACTTCTCGACAATCTTTCCTATTTCAAATTTGCATGTAATTAAATTCATTTATTTAAATTTAAAAACTCAAATTTCAATTTACATGCATTTATTTTATTTAATTTTCTAATTTTCAAATACAAAAATAATTTACAATTCAAATTCCATTTCCACAAATAATTTTTAATTTAAATAAATCTATTCACACACTTAAATAATTTAATTTAATTAATTAATTTATTTATTTAATTAAATTAGTTTAATATTTTAAGATGAAACCATTTAACCAAATAAGCTAATTAATTAATTTAAATAACAATAATTTAAAACACAATAAACTTAAATTAAAATTAACCAAATTTACCTTTCAAACAATTTATCCAAACAGAAAAAGACAAAACAACCACAACACAAACTAAAACTGACAATGTACAGTGACCGGGTTATAGACTAAACTAGGGTGAACCAAACTACTATCTCCCAATCAACGTATCCGTTGAGTCTACACACGCTCAGACCTGAGTACCTAGGTGGAGTCGGTGTCATGTACCTGCAATTCCTGCAACCAAGCAATAACATGCATATATATATATATATATATATATATATAAATAAAGCATTGTAGAGGCACACCGTGTGGAGAAAATCACGGATATCACAGGGCACTCGCAAGCGAGTGATGTGATTCCGTTCTCCACACCAATACACATCACATCAGATTGACGAATTAAAACAGTTAGTCCATCAAAACATATACATAGCAATAATCAACTGAAAGTAAACATCTACGCTATCTCAAAGCATATCAGAAATCAAATATCGCAATACATTGTATCATCATGTCACAGAATAAATCCATTGCCGCTCAAAACTAGCAATCAAAATATCCAAACAAAATATCATGGTCTAACAGTGTGAAAACATAACAGCAGAAAACATAAGCATGAACGGAGGGGTACTACACATACCTTGTCTTGGAGCCCATGGCCTCCTTTGTGCAACATAGTATACTTGATCCTCTTCAACCTGGATTGGCTTGAACTCAGGTGGAATCTTCTTACTTTCAATATTAGCTACAATATTGCATCTGCAGTCCTTCTTCTTTTGTCTGCAATGAGGGAAATAATCTACCAACATTGCCTCTACCTCTTGTTTCTTTTTGGCCTGAAGTGTATCTAGCTGAGTAGCCAGATTGTTTATGATGTCTTTCTTGAAGTCTTCTAGTAAAGGAGTAATCTCCATCCTTGAAACTCCACTGGTAGATGACTTACCCATAGAGGATTGGTAAGCTCTCTCTTTCTTTGAGGTTTCCCTAGAATAGTTCTGACATATCTTCTTGATATC
>VDFB02062871.1:0-49210 GCA_007258455.2 Sequoia sempervirens
GTTGTATCCCCAACCATGTTCTCTTTTAATTTCCATATATGTATTCCAATTAATATTATCTTGTAAATATCCTGTAACTCTATTTTGTAGGGGCCTACTCACACCCCCAAAACCAAGGCGATCACTTGGAATTGATAAATTAGGGCAGATTTTGGGTTATCCCAAAAAGGGGACATTAGACCTAAGACAATCCTCATCGTTGATGACTAGGATCTTGTACTGAAGGCGGCAATGTTCAAGATTATCATGGAGTACAAAGATGCATTCGCTTGGACTTACAAAGATCTGAAAGGTGTACCACTAGAATTGTGTGTACACAGGATCCCTCTGGTACCGGAGCACAATCCATGCAAAAGAGACCCTACAAGATGAACAAGAATTATGTCGCCAAGGTGCAATAAGAGATTGAGAAGATGTTGGAAGCAGGCATCATATTTCCAATGAGCAAACTTCTAGCCAGGGTAGTTAGTCCTGGAATATAACGGCCGTAACGAATTGAAGCCATGTAAGTTTAAAACCACGTAGTTGGGGCCATTTAGAATTCACCAAGTTGGGGAAAACGGAGCAGTCAAACAAGAAAGATTAGATGACACTATATTGAAGGATCATATCAACGGGTCTAAATTGAAAATATACATGGAAAGAAGAGAAGAACCAGTGCAAATCAACATGCTCAGATATGCAATAAAGGAGGATTGTCCTGTACAAAGGGATGACGCCATGGACAAACAAGACTGGGGTATAGGTGGCAGCCAACATGTCATGTCCCCGAATTGGAGATGTTATTAAATTAATTATTTACTAAGTTATTCCAATAAAATATTATATCAAAAGGGATGACTTGGTATTTAATTAATTTAATAATATAAGTGACTTATGTGACTCAAAATAAAATAATAAATCATAAAGTCACTTAAATATTAAAATAATATTATATTCTAGAAGCTTTTGGAAATGTGGTTGAGAAATCTATTTAAGAAGCTGTTGGCTAAGCATTTGGACACACTTGAGTTTAATTATCATTTCTGATTACCTGCGTGGTAAATTGCTGAAGCTAAATGCTTAGCATTCGCTCGAGGGTTTGAAGATTCTAGAGTGCCAGGTTTGGTTGTGAAAGATCAACCCTAGTTGGAGTTGAGAGGAGGAGATACTTCGATCTTCTTCATTGTGCAAATTTAATGGTCTTTGACCAAATTTGGAGATTATTGATTGTATTCAACTTATTTGAGAAACTAAGTATTTGTTTGCAATAGGTGATGTATTATTGCAAATTTGAATAAGAATTTCTGTTAATGCAATAGCTGTTTTATTATTGCATTATTTTATTGTGCTGAAAAGTTATCTTCAGAATAATGTTTTCGGAAGTATTTAATTACTTCATATTGTGGGCTTATTCTGAATATTAAAGGAAATATTATTATTTTGAATATTGGGGAAAATATTAATTTTCTGAATAATATATTTGGAAAAGGCAAAGTTATCTTTTGAGTAATATTTGGGGAAAATAGTTGCACTTGTGGGGATTATTGTTTGGTCAATAAAGTGAATTCTAAGCATTATTTGTTGTCCCATCTTCAAAGGCGAACATTGTGATATGAAAGGTTATTCAACGAACATATATTATTTTCTCCACCAAGTATTTCTTGATGCAATTTGACGGAAATAACATTGTTGAGCAATCAAATAAATTTGGATAGTAACATTTGAGCAAACCTAGGGAAATATTATTTTCTAATGTTGCCGTGAGCCTCCAGAGCATATTAGACCTTGGGCATGCGATCTGCATTTCTGTAGGACAAATACATTGTAGGAAAAGTCGTGACGATTCCAGAACTTGAAGCACAACAGCTTGAGATTCGATTTGGAGCTCCATTTAATTATTGACAAAAATTGTGGGTCTTCTCTTTACCTGGCGCTGGTCCCTTGTATTGATGCAATCAATCCATAGCTAAAGAAAGTCGTGTTTCATCAACAACCAGAGGGCAAATCGTGGTTTCTTGTGGCGGACCTGTAGCACATTTCCAATACGATTTTTGGAGGATTCAAGACATTGCTGGGCGTGGCTCTTCATTGCTGTCAATGCTTTACCTTGGCGATTGAAAAATCAGGTTCCTTGCTCATTGTAATTTCTTGCATAGGCATCGGTTTAGGCTTTAGGTTGCTGGTCTTAGTCATTTGCTGTACAGACAACACATTGAAAACTTGTATTTGCATAAGTAATCAAGTCTATAGTTGTAGCCTTGCATCGCTGTCATGCACATACGTATGCGTTTATTGTAATACTTGCATAGTTTGGCAATTAAGTCTGCATATCTTAGCACAGCTATTAAGGTCTGAGTTACATTTTCAAGTTATCACTCTTATTATCATTAAGCATTGTAAATGTTTGAAGGAGTTGGAGAATGCACACAAAGTGTTTGTAGAAATACTTAGTGGTTGTAGAAAATCAGCTGCATTCATTTCAGTCTTCATAGACCATTGAAAATCCAAAAGAGAAGTCTTGCATTGCATCATTATTTCATATCAGTCATTTGCGCACATTAGTTTAAGTCCTTTGAATGCATATGTTCATTAATAGCATCAAAAACACTAAAAAAAAACTACAACAGCGAGTTCAGACTTCACGTGGCAAGTGTTTGGCAATATTCCTTGAGCTCCAATCAGCAAATTAAGGCCAAAATTCTCAAGGGATATTACACAATATGTTGCAGAGGAAGACTAGGCTGCACCCGTCAGAGAAAAATTCATGGAGGAAAGAATTACGAGAAAAAGAGTAGAAGGCATTGCAGTGCCTCAGATACACAAACACTTGACAAACACTGTGTTTGGAACGCTCACACTCTAGCGACGAGTGTGGGGTCACTGGAAATACCAGGCCCCATACAAAGGCATAAGGAGGGGATACTTAGCCAAAGAGCTAGACGAGGAAGCCCAGAGAGAAAAAGAAGAGCAGGCTGCAAAAGAAAGGAGGGAATGAGAACAAAGTGAAAGTGATGAAGAAGAATGGTGGGACGACAAGGAATGGAATGCGTATGCAAAAAAGGTTGGACTGTGCCTCAAAACAATCATGATGATAGAAGACACCTTCGTTTCTATTGTTGTTGGATACACAGACGATTTGTTAAGTATAGAGGGAAAATAGAAGGAAGACACCGAAAGTGGTGACGATGGACAAACTATGGCGAGTTGTGCCAAACCCATCCGGACCACCGACGGTGGATGGAGAGAACATTATGTGGTACCAACAATACAGTGGACGCTACGTTGATGGGAGCTTCAAAGGTATATGACCCGCTGCTTTGGTAGATAAATTATTTGATTTGAAATTTATGGGTACTTGTTGTGAAGAGTGCTATAAATGACCTCCATTCACGTGCAAATGGCATTATGCGTTAGAGCTGAGAGTTCGAAAAGGTGTTGAAATTAGAGATTTGAAGCGAAAAAATGGAGAGAGAGAAAATCAATATTACAAAAAACAAAAATTAAAAGGAGTTAAAGAGTTGAAAAATGAAAAAATGAAAAAGGAGAAAATGGAAAAGGGAGAAACTAGAATTGAGAAAAATGAAAACAATGCAATGGAAGAATGCAAAAAAGAACAAGAAAAGAAAAATTGGGAAAAAGTTGAAGTACAAAAAGCAGAAAATATAAAAGATGAGAGGAAAAATTGAAAAAAGGAAGTGGGGAAATTAAAAAGTTTAAAAAATGGAAAGGATGGAGAAAAAATAAAATTAAAAATATTCAAAAGGCCAACATGTTAAAAAGAAAAATTAAAGTGAGCAGTCTTCTTAAATTAAAGACATTAAAGGCCGTATGGCCAAGAGAAGGAAAGGAGGATCGACAAAATCAATTGAGCAAGTTTAGAAAAGGAAAACTAGTACGCCAAGCTAAACCCAAATCGGCCAAGATTAAAAGACTCGTACCACTTGGCAGTATGACTTGGAAATTGAAAGGTGAATTGGCTGTACGACTTGGCACTTAAAAGGTGAATTGGCCATACGACTTGGCAATTAAAAAGAGATTGGGCCTTACGACCTAAAAAAAAATCAAAAGTGAAGATATTAGAAATTAAAGTGGGAAGGAACAAAGTGAAAATAATAAAAAATTGGAAAACTGCTAGAAAGGTTGTATGACCTAAAAAGGAAGGCCAATATATGCAAAGTAAAAATTAAAACCTCAACAGTCGACATCAGAAAGCAACGACAAGAAAGAAAAACCACGAAGTAGTGAAGGAAGAAGTGAAACCATAGAAGTCATACAAAGGAATCAAGGGTAGATCATACGGAAGGCCGTACGACAAGGGGACGAAAGAAAAGCTCATACAACAAGTTCAATTATATAGAAAAAAACATTACTTCAAGCAGAACCAAAAGGACACCATTTGTACGACACACGACTTTGTGAAGAGATCAACCATGACATACGACAACATTAGTACGAAACGCTGAATGGTGGCAAAGTGGTAAGATGTCCGACAATAAAAACTCAATAGTTGTACAACAAAAAGCAGTTAGGCACGTGCAGAAAAAGGTACGGTTGGCCGTACAAAGGAACAGTTAGGGGCTTGTATCACCAGAGAAACATCAAACACAACACACCGTACGGCTAGGTGGAAAAGCACAAACTTCAAACACAAAGAAGACAATAGGGAGGCCCTACAACATAGAGAAAAGCCCGCACGTGAGAATAAAATCTAGTTCGAGCAAGCCAACTCAAATTCAAATAGGTGAAAGTTATTATAATGGTTTGAGTTGGAAACAAAAAATAATTAATTTGTGTGGAGTCTGAGAAGGAAGACTTAATCGAAGAAGTCATTGCCAGAAAAATGTCAATATGGACAAAGGGAAAAAAGTAGTATAGTACAGACCAAAGATTCGATCGGCTAAGAAGAAGAACACAAACATGGGAGTTGATGCCATGACCTGGGAGAGTCTCATTGGCAATGAGTGCAAACAATGGTGGATGAGCACACAGGATGACCATGTCCTCAAGATTGCACTCAAACATGCTCAAGTGGACAAGGCGGTTTTATTGCCTTTTTCAACGCTCAAAAGTTCGAGCTCTACTTGAAAGCAATGGTGGAAAACTATTGCCGACATTCACGCAGGTTGGTATTGGAGTATAGAGGATGCACAGTCACAGTATCATATTGGCTGCAAGATTTTGAGAGGGTGTTCGACATTCTGGCAACAGGAGTAGGAGTTAGTAAACCTGGCAAGTTGACTCAACAACACAAGGAGGCAATCGTGAGAGTCTGTAGAAGTGACCTAAGCCCACAAGAAAAAGATAGTATCTTGAATGTAGGCAATCGGGGACTGCGCAAGAATTTCCTTGCTACACCAGAATGGAAGTGTCTCTTGGATTTAATGAAATGTAGACTAATAGGGGCTGGTCGAGCATTAGATGTGGCGATTTGGATGGTCAACTACATGGTGGGACTCAACATGGGTAAGGTATACAATTGGGCATGGCTACTTTTAGAGAGAATCAAGGAGTTCTTCTCATAGACGCATAAGGAATTCTACATGACTCAACATGCAATAGCACTTTTCCTCAATGCTATTCATAGACAGGTTTCGACAAATAGGCGGGGACGGCTGCAACCGTTGATGCGCTTGGACCCAGGGTGGCCTACAACATTCTATTGGACAAAACTAGATATCAATCAGGGAGGAGAAGAATCCTCACAACCGAAAAGAAAAAGGAAGCAAAGGGAGGTGTTAGTAGAAAAAGAAGCATCCATTGAGAGTGGGGAAGAAGATGAGGAGGAGCCAATTGACCTAACTTCCTCGACATCGGCCACTAGTTCACCAATGGGTGAGGATGTGTCATTGTTTGGAGATGTCGAGACTGACACCTAGGAGGCGGTTGTAGTACCATCCCTTCGACTGGCAACATTCAACCTTCCAACATCGCCCATTTCTACTGCAGTAGAAAGTACACCGATAGTCAGTTGGACTCAGTACACCTCCAGTTGCAGTGGGAAGTACACCACTAGTTGGAGTCATAGCGTCAGCATCAACGCTAGTGTTAGTGTTGGCACTAGCCATAGGGTTGGTGTCAGCCACAACGATGGTGCTAGTAACAGTCACAACATCGGCACCAGTGACACTGTCGGTGTTGCCAGTTGCAACCTTGGTGTCAGCGTTAGTCATAGTAGCTGCGGTAGAGGAAGGGATAGAGGGGGACAATATGTTGGATGTGTGGTTGGGGGAGATGAGTGAAACAATAGTTAGCCTGTCGCCATCGCTAGGAACCACTCGTGAGGCACCACACTAGCAAGAGGCCAAGAGGCAAGAGTATTCTAGCATTTTAGCATTGGATCCTTTGGTGGTGCAAGAGGCCAAGAGTATTCTAGCATTTTAGCATTTATGCAGTAGGTGTGTGAGGGGGAGTTCTTTTGATGCTTGACTTCCAAGGGATGGCTAAATGAAGAGACCGGGGAGATGTTGGCTGAGTGGTAGCCAATCCGACCTCTAGTAGCAGGTAGACATGGGCGGATACTGATGACACTTCACAACATGGAGCACTGTTACAAAGATATTTTTCTGCAATGGCATTGCCAGACAATCGCCATGAAGAAGGCCATAGAGACCAGGGATAGAGCCTTAGCCTAGGCGGCCAACAGTAGGATAGAGTTGGCAGAGTAGATCCGCAAACCATAGGAGCAGTTGGCTCAAGTGATGGTTGCCGAGCAAACGCTCGTGGAGAAGTTGGCTGAGAAGGAGCGAGTATTGGCTGAGAAATATCACCAGTTGGGGAGGAAGGATGGATTATTGACAGAGAAGGATACGCAGATGGCTAGGGTGCAGTGACTCTTAGCCGAAAAGGATGACCACCTATAGGAGAAGTGTTGATGTGATTTTTGTGACCGCACCAATCAACAGAACAAAGTATCCGAAGGCTACTCCATTCTCTCTTGATCAAAGAATTTTGTACGTGTTCCTATGCTAACCAGAATTGTGCGGAATTTAAATGTGTGCAGGGTTTAGAAAGCCTAAATTCTAGTCTAAATGCAAGACGTGTGGAGATTAACTTCAACAGACTTCAACCGGATTTTGCCTTGCCTCGTGTTGGATAGCTTCAACAAAATCGGTGTAATCTTCAAGGGAGTAGCGGAAGGTGTTTAGATTACAACTCAACATGCAAGTACCATCAGGACGACGCATACAAACACGTGAATTACAATCGAAGTTAAGTTTGAAAAAGGATTCTAGTTGACCACACAAGGAAAGCTTACTGTCAGCAAGCTTACTAGTGGTATGGATTAAGCGAAGCTGCTTCAATCAAACATCACAAATCCATGACTAACTACTTGCATGAAAATGAAAATTACTCTACTTTAAGTTCTACTTGAAGTAAAAAGGACGAAGAAATCTCGCTAATTGCTCATAACAAAAGACAAATTCATTATCAATGAAACTCTTTTTATTATGATAGTTCTTCGCAACAATTCCTTACAAAGTTCTCAAAGGGAAAACTTTCCTTCTCCTTCAAATTATGCTATGCAATGAAACTATGCTAACTCTAAACTGTCTCTCTATGCTCTATTCCCTGATCTATATTCTCTAGTCTAATAATGTACAAATGAGGGGAGTCCCCTTTATATAGCTGGCCAATCTCAATAGACGGTCCAGATTAAATTACAATGGACGGCTTTAGATTGAGCCACATTAGCCCTAGACTAGATTTTGCCCTAAAAACCGCCAGAAGGTGGAGGAGTGGTGCAATTAATGAGCACAAAAATGGCAGATTCCTCCTTTGACCACTATGGGCAATTAATGCCCACTATCCTTCTAGAAGATTGTAATGTCCCCTTCTCAAACCTGATCTTTCTAGTGACCGTTGGCCTTTTCTTTGGGAACCCGAAGGCTAGTCGGAAGATAAATTAGGGTTTCCTATTTTTGAGGAGGTCCTTGTTCGGGGATGATGGATTCAATGGCCGGATTCTTTCTGGGTTTTCAGAGAGCTTCGCAGCGGGTATGTTCATCTCGGCATTCCGAGCATTTTCTGGAATTTACTATTTTTAGTAAATTCTATTTTTGGCAGTAAATAGGATGGTCTCAGGCAGTTGACCTTCCCCTTCAGTTGACTCAAGTGGCGTATTCAGTTTCGGGTTTCAAAATGCAGTTTTGGGAAGTTGAGCTCATTTCACTTAAAAAATAACATTATAATTTAAATGTTATTTTATCACCTTGGCCTAGTCGAATGACTTAATGTCATTTTAAAAGGTGGACTCAAAGGGTGGCGCCATCATTAAGGATATATTTAATATTTGATGAATTCTCCAAAGTCAATGCAAGTTAATTTGGGCGCATTTATCAAGGTGATGATTTGATTAAAATATTGAATTTAATTAAAATGGTCAATATTGAATTTGAAGGAAAAAGGACGCCATTTCATGAAGGGAATTAGGGTTTTGACTTGAAGAAGAGTTTAGGGTTTCGAGAAGTCAACAAGAAGTTATAAAAAGGAGGCATTGAGCATCATTTCACATCTTTGGTCTATGCTAATGTTATGCTGCCGAAATGGTTGCGGAATTGCTTCGAGGAATGAATGCCTCCTAGTCTGGGCTCGACTTCGTGCTTGAGAGATAGCACCTAGTGGAGAGGTTCGATTATTTAAGGTAGATTTGTGAGTTCATTTGTATTTGTGCTTTGTATTCAGTTTGGTCTTGTTAAGTAAGTCTGCATTTTTAGAGAGTTTTCTGTATTTGCTGATTTAACACAGCAGATCCATGTTTTTCATTGTAAGTCAAAAAATACAAAAAACAGAGTTCTGGGTATTGCATTTATCTCATGGTTTAGGGTAGGCGATTCTTTGTCTCAAATCTCAGATTTTAGTGTTGTGTATTTAATTTTTAAAGTCAAATCGAACTACTCAGCTGGGCCGTACCATTTGGTGCTGTCTTGGAATTCGTGCAAATTGAAATAGCTGCATTTGGTTCAGTTTAGGGGTTCCATATTGGTCGCCTAGGTTCTCAAGGTGCATTGCATTTTATGACATATAAATCGGATGTGTATTGAAGGAGTTATGAGCAATTCTTCCTGTTTGTAAGCTGCTGATCATATGTTTAAAGTGCAGATCTGTTTGTGACAGTCCTAGCAATCTGCATTATTCTGATTTGTAATTGGTAGTGTGATTTCCTTTGAGATTGTAACAGAAATAACGTTGAGTACTCTATCTGGAAAGAGTCTAATATATTGACATTGCAGGCAATAGTTATTTATTGTAATCTGGCAGTAGTACTGACCAGCATCCTTTAATATTGCTTTGTCATTAATTGTAATTCACGTTCTTGCTTTCTATACTAGTGAATTAGTTGTAACTCCGCCCTATGGTAGCTACTCCCCATTCTGGGTGAGCAAGCACATTCTGGGTGTTGAGTAGTTTCAGCTTTCAGCACTTTCTTTTCAAGCATTGTTTTGTATTCACTCCGTCATATGGTCGCCCCTCACTCCGCATTGGATTGGGTAGCACATACTTGGCGTCGAGTTCCTTTTCCAGCATAAGCAGTTTGTTTTAGATCCTCTGACCAATGCTCGCCATCATCGGCGCCATTCTGGTTAGAGTTGCTTTCTTGCACGTTTTGGTTTCTTTCTCTAACCTTAACGGGTGCACTGCTTTGTAATCTGTTATTTGAAAAAACAAAAAAATTGGCTCGGAATATTTCAGTGGTATCAGAGCCAAGATCCTGCCATCCTGTGCCCATCAGAGTTCACTTGACAGAGAAAGATGACTACAGAGAAGTCTCTACTTGAGTTAATGCATGATATGTGTACGCTATTGAAGGATCCTGAGTTAAGGTGTGGAATCAGAAAAATTTATGCTAAGTCTGAGAAGTCAGATTTGATTGGGGTTTCTAAAGAATGCCAGTTCAAGAGGAAATGTGAACACGAGGCTGACATACTCTACAGAGATTATCAGAGCTTGACAGATGAGATTAAGAGCGATGTTTCATTTGACACCTTTTTGACTTATGAGGGGGATTATCACCCTGGGAAGCGGGCTATGGTCAACTACATCAAGAAAATGATTAAGGAGGAAGCAGAACATGACATGGCTGTAGGTGCAAGGAAGGTAGAAGAAATGCCTGTTTGTAGGTTGCAGCCCACAAGTAAGCAGAATGAAGGAAAAAATCAGTCAACTAGTGTTGAAGATGGCACAAGCGAGGTGCTCATTTTGCCTAAAAATGATAGGGCGTTGGATGAAAAAACCTTGACGGATGAGAAGTGTGCGGGAGAGCACCATAATTCTCCCCTTGACTTGCATGTGATAGCAAGTGATGTAGATCAGTTCGGTGAAAAGAATATAGCAGCAGACTTGAATTCTAATTTGGATTCATCTCATGAAGGTTTTGAGACTAAGGGCTTCACAAAGGATGTTGGTAATGATTTCGAGGTGTTTGTACCTCCTCTTGTTGAAGATTTAGTGATAGATAGTTTTCCTCTTGTTGCTGTTCAAACTCCTCAAGAGTTTTCACAAGATGAAGTTATGGCAAGTGATCAAGAAGACCTTTTTGGCATACATATGACTATTCATGATGAGATCAGAAAAATACCTATAGATGATGGGTTCATTGAAGATATAGATGATAAGGTTTCCCAAACAGCTAGCACTAAAGATTCTTTACTTCATTTTAGTGACAGTGTCAAGGGTGGTTTTGGGTTTGATCTTCAAACCAAGCCATTGAAGGGAGGTATGTATGAAGATATCAGTTTAAGTGAGTTGGGTGGTGACCTATTCAAAGAGTCAACCCTCCAAGAGAAGCACAAAGAGCACTTTCCTTTTGATCAAAACAATCAATCCTCTAGCACTTGGGATCCAGGAGTGAAGGCATTTAGTGATGACAAAGAAATTGTGTGGGATGAGTTTCCCTTTGATCCTGATGAAGTTCAAAATTCTGATTGCTTTGCAAGCTATGAGGGGGCTGCCATAAACTTTGATCATGAAGACAGTGAAGTGGAAGTGGATCTTGAAGATCATATGACTCTTGACGATGGAAAGTTTGATGGAGTTCCTAAACACAAATCCAATTTATCAATGCTTGAAGCTGTTGTAAGCATTGGATTGAAGAATTTGTGGAGTCTAATTCTCTTTGTGATATTGAGCAATTTCAGCTAGTAGGTGGTGAAGGAAAGGAGTCTTGGAGCAGCTATGAGGGTAGCAAAGATGAAAAACAAAGTTCTGATTTTCAGTTGCAGCCTATCAGCAGTTCACCGTCTTTGCATGTTCATGAGTGGGAAGATCAATGCAAGGTATCTTTTGGAAAAGAAGTACAAGCGCTATCCCTATTTGATCGCACACACAATTTGGTTGATGATCTCTATTGGAAGGCTCAGTCTGAAGAGAGACAAAGTGGAGTTAAGGATGAAGTTGCTCTTCCTAACTTGCAACTTATCAGAGGCACTTTGGAGACATTGAAATCAGCATACATACACTTGATTGAAGATCAAGATCACGCCATTGAATCTGCACAGAAGGCCTTCATTGTTTTCGAAAAAAGGGAGAGTATGGTTGGTGAGCTCACCTTGGAGCTGAAATCAACAGAGGACAAGTTGAAAGAAACTCAGTTGGCTCTAAGAAAGGTTGAAGACCAGTTTGCAGATTTCAAACTTTTCAAGGAGCAAGAGGATGCACGAAGAGCTGGAGAAATCAAGCAAGTAATTGATGAGATTGATAGTCTTCGAGAGGAGTTTGATCTTGAAGGTTTCACAAGAAAATCAAAGGTTGCATGTGCAGATTTGGAGCAGCAAGATGAAAGGAATGACTTTCAAGTTTATGACAATCCTCTTTTTCAAGAAGGTGATGAGAAAAGTTATGATAATCCTCTCTATGAAGTAGAGGATGAAATGGAGAATGAAACTGATTCTGGTTTCCAGTGCTTGGATGCTTCGATATCACTCCATGAGGATGTGCCACGTATGTTGAGTAGTAATGGATGCATAAGTGGCTTTGAGGATGAAGGTTCTACATGGGAGGTGACGAAGCAAGGTAATTTCAACATCTATGACATCAAGGTGTTGAAGAGACAAGTCTTGGTAGCTGTTGGTAACTTCATCACAGCAGCAACGAGTGAAGATTTCAGACCTACTACTCAGGAGGAATGGGAAAAAGGTGAACTAGACTTTGGTAGTTGCACTCTTGAAAATCCATCCCTTGGGTGGAATGATGTTTGGAATCACATTGATCAGTTTTGGGAGCTGAATTTGAAGCCACTTTATGTTTCATACTCCCTTAAGGTGGAAGCTTTCATGGTTAAGCTTCAAGGATTTACTAGATGGGGCATCAGTTTCGTGAGAAGGCAAGTGGTTCTCACTAGCACTTGGGAATGTGTAGAGATTTCCTTGCAGTGTGTTGAAAATCACTTTCAGTTGGGTATCCATGCTTGGGATTCTCAACTCGGGTTGTCAGAGTTTATTACTTATGGAAAAGACTCTTGGAGGGATAAGGAACAAATTTCCAGACTTGTTGATGTTGTTCCCTTCATTTCCAGCTACTTGATGGTTCTGTTTGTTAATCAACAAATGGATTGGAGAGAAATTTTAAATATGGGTTGGAAAGATCAACGATCGGTAGTTCTTGGAAGTGACTTTCAGCTCAGACAAGGGCAGATTTTGAGACACGAGTTTGCTGGTTGGAGGCAGACCAGCCACTTTACTTATGGAGTTACTTTCATTCAGGAGAGTTGGTACCTCACTCCTGATCAAAGAAGTGGTAGTTTTCTGATGGAGATGGCTTTAGCGTGTTTTTCAGCCACTTTGGAGGTTTGTAATGCAAATTCTGATGGTTTATTTTCATTATTGGTTCATGACAATGAGCTACCCCATACTTTGAATCTATATTTTGAGACTCTTGGGGTTGGAATTGTGAAAAAATTCTTCAAACTTCATAGTTGTGCCATGATAATTCAATTGAGGCATAAGGAATTCATGTGGAGTTCTGAGTTTGAATTTGTTGAGCTTTTGCAAAGGATTGCCTTCCTCTTTGCAAAAAGATTTGAAGATGTCACATTTGCAGTCATGTTTCCGTTTGTTATCATGTGGAGGTATGCTGAAGAGTTCAAGTTTGATTTGAGTAGACTATCTCTCCTATTGCTTAGAATGGTGATTGACAGTAGTATGGTTGATACTGTTAATTCGGGGGATCGTGGACATGAGATGTTGCATGATTTTGATTTCCCTCCTTTAAGATCTTTCAGTTTGAGTATCATAGATGGTAACACTTTGGAGTTACAAGGGGAGTCAGTGCAGCATTGGCATGATATTTTCATTGAGGTGATCAGAGTGGTGCAGCATCGGCATGGTGGGTTTTTCCTGAGACGCATTTGGGAACCAGGGATCATACTTGTTGCGTATGGATTAGTTTTCAAATTTCTGGAGCTGTGGTGGTATTGCTTGAGGACAAGCAATTTTGGGAAGGGCGGATTGTAATGTCCCCTTCTCAAACCTGATCTTTCTAGTGACCGTTGGCCTTTTCTTTGGGAACCCGAAGGCTAGTCGGAAGATAAATTAGGGTTTCCTATTTTTGAGGAGGTCCTTGTTCAGGGATGATGGATTCAATGGCGGATTCTTTCTGGGTTTTCAGAGAGCTTCGCAGGGGTATGTTCATCTCGGCATTCCGAGCATTTTCTGGAATTTACTATTTTTAGTAAATTCTATTTTTGGCAGTAAATAGGATGGTCTCAGGCAGTTGACCTTCCCCTTCAGTTGACTCAAGTGGCGTATTCAGTTTCGGGTTTCAAAATGCAGTTTTGGGAAGTTGAGCTCATTTCACTTAAAAAATAACATTATAATTTAAATGTTATTTTATCACCTTGGCCTAGTCGAATGACTTAATGTCATTTTAAAAGGTGGACTCAAAGGGTGGCGCCATCATTAAGGATATATTTAATATTTGATGAATTCTCCAAAGTCAATGCAAGTTAATTTGGGCGCATTTATCAAGGTGATGATTTGATTAAAATATTGAATTTAATTAAAATGGTCAATATTGAATTTGAAGGAAAAAGGACGCCATTTCATGAAGGGAATTAGGGTTTTGACTTGAAGAAGAGTTTAGGGTTTCGAGAAGTCAACAAGAAGTTATAAAAAGGAGGCATTGAGCATCATTTCACATCTTTGGTCTATGCTAATGTTATGCTGCCGAAATGGTTGCGGAATTGCTTCGAGGAATGAATGCCTCCTAGTCTGGGCTCGACTTCGTGCTTGAGAGATAGCACCTAGTGGAGAGGTTCGATTATTTAAGGTAGATTTGTGAGTTCATTTGTATTTGTGCTTTGTATTCAGTTTGGTCTTGTTAAGTAAGTCTGCATTTTTAGAGAGTTTTCTGTATTTGCTGATTTAACACAGCAGATCCATGTTTTTCATTGTAAGTCAAAAAATACAAAAAACAGAGTTCTGGGTATTGCATTTATCTCATGGTTTAGGGTAGGCGATTCTTTGTCTCAAATCTCAGATTTTAGTGTTGTGTATTTAATTTTTAAAGTCAAATCGAACTACTCAGCTGGGCCGTACCATTTGGTGCTGTCTTGGAATTCGTGCAAATTGAAATAGCTGCATTTGGTTCAGTTTAGGGGTTCCATATTGGTCGCCTAGGTTCTCAAGGTGCATTGCATTTTATGACATATAAATCGGATGTGTATTGAAGGAGTTATGAGCAATTCTTCCTGTTTGTAAGCTGCTGATCATATGTTTAAAGTGCAGATCTGTTTGTGACAGTCCTAGCAATCTGCATTATTCTGATTTGTAATTGGTAGTGTGATTTCCTTTGAGATTGTAACAGAAATAACGTTGAGTACTCTATCTGGAAAGAGTCTAATATATTGACATTGCAGGCAATAGTTATTTATTGTAATCTGGCAGTAGTACTGACCAGCATCCTTTAATATTGCTTTGTCATTAATTGTAATTCACGTTCTTGCTTTCTATACTAGTGAATTAGTTGTAACTCCGCCCTATGGTAGCTACTCCCCATTTTGGGTGAGCAAGCACATTCTAGGTGTTGAGTAGTTTCAGCTTTCAGCACTTTCTTTTCAAGCATTGTTTTGTATTCACTCCGTCATATGGTCGCCCCTCACTCCGCATTGGATTGGGTAGCACATACTTGGCGTCGAGTTCCTTTTCCAGCATAAGCAGTTTGTTTTAGATCCTCTGACCAATGCTCGCCATCATCGGCGCCATTCTGGTTAGAGTTGCTTTCGCACGCTTTGGTTTCTTTCTAACCTTTTAATCCGTGCAATCGGCTGTAATCGTTATTTGAAAACAAAAAATTCTTTCGGCTCGAATATTTCAAAGATTTTCGCCTAGGACCCTCTGCTCCCATTAGAAATGTTCTTCGATCACAAAAGCAACGAACCGGGCCAGCAGTGCATCAACTTCTTGCTCAGAAATAGCCGGAGTAAGATTAAGCTGGTACTCAAGGATAGCAATCGTTTGCTCTTGCCGGAGGCAGGATTTTCTCCAAGCCTCAATGGATTCCTATGTGCTCTGAATAATAGCTGAGAACGTGGAGATATTCTCAAAGTCCACCTGAGCAAATACTCTCATCTCAGAGAAGAACGGTTGCAATCTGCCCTTCAATCCATCCACCGTCACCTCCTCAGGACTTAGTCGTTTTGTGAACAATGCCTCCAGCGTGTTGAAGACACCTTCTTGAATATTTTCCATGGCCTTCCTGATCTTGGCCGACTTCGTCCTTGCCATGTCAAAGAAACCTCGGCCAGTGAATTTAGCAGAATACTAGCCTGGAAAATCATATCTATCTCTAGCCTGAATCACCCCCTCCTCAATCAAAGTCTGCACTGGCATACGCATCAGAGCAGCTAGGCGTGGAATAGTCTTGTCCTAAAATATGTGAGTATCATTCCATGCCTGCTCAATGTTCTCCATACGGGAGATGATGCTGGAAGCATGCTGGAAAGAGGAGACAAGATCCACAATGAATCTCTCAGCCTTAGCATGAACACCGCCAATCCACTTGTCTCCTTCCTGAATTGGCTTCTTCATCTCTTCGAGCCTGCCAATTGATTTCCGTGGAAGCTCAGCTGGAAGTTCCACTACTGGGTTCTCCTAAGCAAACGAACGTGCTAGATGCTGGACATATCCAACTAGTGCCCTATGCTCTCTTTTCAGCCTCTTGTATTTTTCTCCCTTTCGAAGTAGCCTATCTTTTAGTGCCTGGAAGGAGTTTTCAGCTTCCTTGATTACTTGTACTTCAGTGGGGCGCCCTAATTCAACCGTAGTGATCGTGTAATTTTCAGGCATTACTTCATCTAGATCACATTCTTCCCTCGGAACCGCAACATGAATAGTGCGAGAACCGGACTCATTTGTTTCCATCCTGGAATACTTTCTGGCTCTCTTCCTCTTAGGTGACTTGCTTATTCTATTAAGGAGCTCTTCCATCTCTACTGTCGGGTCGGTGTTGTCCTCCTGATCTCTCCTTATTGCACTTGTGAGCCAATTTGGAACATTTTGTTGAGCGCCGCAGATGACAAGGGGTTGCTCCTTTGTTGCTTCTACTTCATGAAGTTCCTCTTCAACAACGTTCGGTTGAGGCTCATCCATTTCCATGTGCTAACTATCCTCCTCAAGACCTTGAACTTCAGGCTCCATAACGTCCTCATCTTCAAAAGCTGCCTCGAGTGCACGATCCAAGCAGGTGTATGTTTCTGTCTCTTCATCTTCATTCGGCTGGTTGGCACTCCCAGGAGCATTAGCGCTCTGACTATCAGGCTCCCTAGGCGATGGCTGGTTAACTTCTCCCATTTCCTGCTCTTCATTCACTCTAACCCTCTGATTTGCAAATACTGAAACTTCCTGCACACTGGAAGAGTGAGCCAATAGTTGTGTAGGCAATGCTTCCTCCGTCCTCTGAGGCTCAGGCCGAACTGGTTCCTCCTCCTGCGGCTCCGTAGCTTGGGCGGCCTGCTTTCTTCTTCTTGTTGATGCCGGTGGCCTGTGATCTCCCATGAGGTTGTATGTGAGGGCAATTGATCTGCTTTTAAGCCTGTGAACATGCCTATCCACCCAACCCCTTGTGAAAGTTAAGATAGGCATAGACAATGTGTCTAAGTCTGTGATCTCCGGTTCTGCCCAATCAGGTGGTGGGACTGGCGTGCCTCTCACTGATTCATAATCAGGTTTTGTAACATGGACGTCCTCATCCACTTGATTTGGAACCTGGACAACTCGCATTCCCTGATCAGTTTTAGAGGCAATCTGGAGAACATCCTCCTTCTGATCTCAGTTTCATCTTCCGCATTCGCCCAAAAATCTTCTACATGAGCCTTGTGCCGATATTCTTCACCTTGTATCATTCCAATCCTTCTGTGAGGATCAAGGTCCTGTCGGCCCGTGTGGAGGGTGAAGTAATAGAATTGCAATTCCTCCTTTGCTTCCTTGGCTGCCTGCAAAGAAGGGCACTCCTCAAGTGAATTTCCCATAACAATAGGGAAGTGCAATCCTCCTTTCTTCCTTTTCCTTATTATTTTGTCATAGGCCATGAGTTGCCTAGACACATCGAGCATCACCATCCTATCTGTGGGGTATCTTGGCAATCGGTAGGCATATGAATGGAACCTCAACAACCTTATGTAAATGAACTTCGGGAATTGGATAAACCAATACCTGTACTCTTCAATCAACTTTTGTGCATCCTTGGATATTCTTTGATGTGTTTTCCATTGAAGAGTCCTGGTGATGTGCATAGTGAAAGCATCGTTCACTCTCTTGAAGCTGGAGGTATCAGTCAGGTGCAACTGCTTGCAAGCTTCATGGATTTTGAATTGACCAGAACCACATCCAATCGGCTCCTGGTATGTCAGCCCCTTATACTTCGTCATTCGAGCTAGCATATAAATGACATACGAGCTCATGTAAAATGTCTTTGTTCTCCTTAGGCTTCTAAAGTGTTCATCTATATTGTCACTGATCATCTTCGCCCAATCTACATATTCTTTCCCTTCTAACACCACGCTGATGTAGAAGAGCATCCAAGGCTCAAAAGCATACGCCTGTGGGCTGCCATTCACCCGGCTGGGCATCATGATTAAATCACAGTATTCTTGTTTCAGCTTCTCTGAGATGATCTGCTTTGGCAACCTGGCGCTAGGAGGGTTTGGCTTCCTCATCCATGAAGTGTTGATTCTCTTAGCACACCTATCGAAAGATGAGGCATACATTTTATCAGCCCTTTCTTTAGACTTGTACAACATTGTGTCCATAGCTGGAATCCCAAACGCCTCGCCAATAGCCTCAAGTGCGAAGTTGGCCAGCAACATGCCATATAGAGAAACAATTGTTCGGTGGTCTGGCCTGTAGTAGTTTGCGCATTACATTGGCAACTCAGAACATCGAATTGCTGGTGGAAAACCAGCAGCTGCATACAATCCACTCCTCACAATATTGTGCGAAGTCACTGATGGAGGATAACCACCTTGCCCATATATTCTCCTTTTGAATGCTTCGAGGTTGAATGAACCAAGGTTGGTATCAGTCAAACCTCCCAGCTTTGACACGAACTTTGATTCAGGAATAAATGACTTCTTCAGCTGTTTGATGATTGCCTGCGTAGAGGCATTCTCCTTGCCTGCTTCAGCATTTCCAGCTCTGCTTGCAGCCTTGCCTGTTTCGGTAGCATCTCCCCTTCTAATTTCAGCCATCTGCAAAATAAAAAAAAATCAAGGATTACAATTCCAACTTAGAAAATAAAATTACTGCGAGATGGCTGGCAAGTGGAGTTAGCTTCAAAAATAAAAATCTTCAACATTAAACCACCAACTCCAAACCTCGAGAATTCTAATTCTGAAATTCAAACTTCGAGCTTCAACAACTTCCAGCAATATCACTTTCAGCACTTCGAAAAATCAAGCTCAACTCTCTTACTTTAAAATTTTCTCCTTCTCAGCACTCACTTACTTCAACTTCAACACTCTCAACTTCAACACTGAGAAAAAATTATTTACTCAACTCAGAAATATCTCACTCACTCAGTAATCACTTTCAGCTTCAGCACAATCTTAACTCTGCAACTTTGTGAAGAAAAATGAATAGCTTCAGAGTTTATATAATTGAAAAAAGGCGCCCAGTTTAGCAGTTGTAATTAATTCACTCCCCCACTACTTAGAAAATTTCCAATTCAGGAGAGAATATGCTCAGTCGTCATAGAGTTGTCATAGGAATTTACTATTATTGGAGATTCTTTCCTCGTTCGAAAATTAAAATTTCCCTCCTTGACTGCAAGTCACTTTCAGTTGACTGAAGCATTTTTGAGAAATTTATTTAAAATTACTTCAGCATTAAAATTTCATCTTTGAATAATGGCATAATTCTTATTAAAATTTAATCTCAACGCCTTAGGAGAATTTTACTTCATTTGAGAAATTCTATTCATTTTCTTTGCCAGCGACCTTTTTTAAAAACAATCCATATTTAACCAGAAAAAAATTTCATCAATCGTGAGCTCCAGCATTTTAAAATCACCAGGCGAAATTATTCTCCTTCCAAAACATTTTTAAAATATTTCCCCCTTGATAAATATTCCTCAACTTCAAAATTTCATGTGTCTAACCGAAGGGGGACATTTGATTTTTTTAACTTTGGAAAATAATTTTAATTGAAGTTTATTTAACTTCTCCAGCATGGGGCGTTTTTTCGAGAACAAACTTCATTTTATTTCCAGCGCCTTAGGAAAATTTCATCATTTAGTCACAAGCTTGGGCGTATTTATTATTTTGGGGTTCCAATCATAAAATAATTCCCCCAGCTTCAAACCTCTAGGCACATATGGAGGGTCACACTTTCATTTTGAACACTTAGATAAAATTTTCTAACTTTAATAATACCCTCCTCAAGCCAGGCGCATATCATCCTTTCTTCTTAGGTGCATATGGAGTGTCCAGCTTCAAAATTAAATGCCTTAGAATAAATTCAAACTCTTCATCCAAGATCCGAAATATGGAGGGTCACACTTTCATTTTGAACACTTAGATAAAATTTTCTAACTTTAATAATACCCTTCTCAAGCCAGGCGCATATCATCCTTTCTTCTTAGGCGCATATGGAGTGTCCAGCTTCAAAATTAAATGCCTTAGAATAAATTCAAACTCTTCATCCAAGATCAAGGCGCATATTGGGGGCTCTTCTTCAAGTTTTAATAGTTAACCAACTTTCTCATCCATCTCCAAGTGAAGGCGCATTTAGGGGGTCCAACTTTCAATTTGGAACACTTAGAAAAAGTTCTAACTCTTCTTCCAAAGTTGGGCGCATATAGGGGTGACTCCTTCAAATTCTCACGCCTTAGAATATTTTAATCACCCTCTCCTCTCCTTAGGCGCATTTGGAGTGTCAAGCTTCTAATTCCCATGCCTTAGAAAATTTCAAGGCCTTCTCTCCTAGCTGGGCGCATATGACCTCTGGAGCTTCAAATTTGTCACACTTAGAATATGTTAAGCCTCTTCTTCCAGTTTGGGTGCATTTACCTAGGCAAGCTTCTAGTTCACACGCCTTAGAAATTTTCAAGGCCTCTTGTAAGTCCAAGGCGCATTCAAGGGGTTGAGCTTCAAATTTAAATGCCTTAGACAAATTTTTATCCTCTAGCTTGTTCTTGGGCGCATATAAGGCATCAAGCTTCAAATTTGTGATACTTAGAAAATTTTCCAATTAGGCTTCAGCTTCAAGGGCGCATTTACCATGTCTACTTCAAATTTGAAGCACTTAAAAGAATTTTCCATGGCCCTTCTCTTTCTTGGGTGCATTTTCATGTGTGAGCTTCAAGTTTACCAGACTTAGTGAATTTTTCATGGCTCTTCAAACTTCTAGGGCAAATTTTGATGTTGGAGCGCTTTCATTTTATCAGACTTGATGAATTTTGAAGCTTTTGTCTGATTTGAAGTGGTTTGTTCACGTTGCCCTCAACTTGCCCTAGCTTTCTATTTTTGGAAAGTTTCTCAAATTTTGCATTTTAAGCTGATTTCAAGCTTTAGAAGGTTGGATTTTTACTTTGCCTCGATCTTCGTGACGTGACTGAGCTGTTGGCACCTGATGCTAGCATGCCTTTACTATTTTTAGCAACTTACTAAAAATAGTAACTGTTCAGAATGAGCTCAAATTTTGTGTGTAAACTGCCTGAAGGATGTTGATCATGATTGGATACTGCTTCTGTGTGACCATCGCATTTCACCCTACTTTTTAGGAAACCCTAATTCCTTTGCACAGGCCTGCTAAAAATAGTAAGTGCTTGATTTTTGAACCTCTGCAACTCCGTTTGACACGAAATTAAGCCATGGGGATTACTCATCACTTGCTTGACTCCATTTGAATTGTCCTTGACCCGACCTGCTATTTATAGCCCTAGTTTAGAGGTGGTTTACTATTTGCAACTCTTGCGATTTGAGACTTCCACAACTCGGATTGACAGGGAAATTTGGTCTTCGTGACCCTCCAGAGTAGACTTGCGAGATTCACAGCGTCTTTGACTTACTATTTATAGTCTGTTTCAAAGTGGCTGACTATAAATAGTAAAGTGCTCTGATTGCCTTCAAAATTTACGATGGACTCCTTGAAAGATGTTGATCGTGATGGGATACACCGATTTTTGAAAATTCTGGCATTTTACCCTCATTTTGGGTCCCAAAGCTCGAAACCCTAATTCGTCTTGCATGTGCCTCAAATGACCTCCGTTTAACTCTGTTTCTATTGCATGTCATCGGGTTCGTGATTTTGAAGTGTTGGGCAGCTGCCGAAGTGAACCTGCTAAAAATATTAATTGGTTGAAAAAGTGACCAACTAGCTGCCAGATGAGTTTGCATGTCACACTGCCCGAGAGATCTTGAAAAACCCAGAAAAACCCAGAAAAATGATCAACATGCAAGCACTGGCTAAAAATAACAAGTCCTGGAAAAGTGACCAACTCCGCTTGCATGTTACCTCATTGCGAAGCTCTCGGAAAACCCAAAAAGATTATGCAGACATGCGTTGAGAAATCTCGCATGCAAACCCTAAAATAGCCTCTGAAGCGTGAATCATTGAAAGTCATCATCTCGTTTTGCATGCTATATCACTGCGAAGGTCTCGGAAAACCCAGAAAGAATCTTCAAACATGCATCTAAAAGTCCATGCAAACCCCAAAAGTGGCCCTCGAAGCTAGGACTGCTAAAATAGCATGTTGTCCGTTTCAGCTCAAATTTTGCAAGTAGGTAGCTCACAATGTTCTAAGTGTAGTGCAGTTGTCAAAATCTAAAAATCCTAGGAAAAATAGGCCTCAAACTGGTACTTACTAAAAATAGCAAGTTATCAGAATTCATTGAAAATTTAGTGGGAGCCTTCTTGAAGCATCTTGATAGCAGTGCTTAGCTTAGAATTTGATTAGCCAACTCAATTTGACCTCAAAGTTGTCTGAAGATCGTAAACCCTAATTCATTAGAAAGCCCTCTAGACTTAGCCAAAATTGAAATCTAGGTCAAATGGTAAGTACATCACCAAATAGAAAGAATTGACAGAGAGAGACAGACCCACAAACCCAATCCAAAAGACTTGAATGAAGCAAAAATTAGGGGGCCCCCATTTTGAATGGGGTGATGTGTGAAAAGGTCACAACAAGGACAAGGAGTTGGATGGCAATAGGCAGGAGCTCGAGAAGGCGAAGACCAAATTGGTCAAGGCAGTCCAAATGGTTAAGCTTGCACGGGAGAGGCAATTGGCAGCGAACCAAAAGTTGTAGCGCCTCCAACAACATCAATCAGCGACCACTCCATCATTTGTACATCCAGGGGCGCCTTCTCACCCTCCCTCTTCTTAATTTCCCTTTCTATTCCTCGTTTTGTCTTCTGTCATCTAGAAGATGACATATTTTGTGGGGGGAATGATGTAGTCGATCATAGTCGTAGTCGGCCATAGTTGGCCATAGCAGTAGTTGGCCGTAGTTGGTCGTAGTTGGTTGTTATTAAATAAAACTATAGTCAAATAGAAAATAATTCACGCACTTGATGTCACATGTTGTTTCAAGAAACTAAGTCCTGATTAGTGATTTGGTTGTTGTGAAGTGACCCAACGGCTGGTTTCTCAACCACTGCTGGTGACTATATGTACTTGAGTCTATTATTATCGGGACATCGATGCTATTATGGTGGTGACATTATGCTATTGTACTTGTTGTTAATTGATGAATAAATGCAACATCTATTTTGTGCACTATGTGTTTGTGAATGATTTCTGTACATGTTCTATGTTCTGTAAGTTTCATCTATTTACTTTCATATTAGGTTAAATTTATCCCAGCGAGTAGACAATAGTGACCAAAGGATGGTAATGATGAAGAGGTAAAACAATTAAATTGTAGTAGAGAGTTGAGGACATCATGTGAAAGACATGGCGATATCATTATCAAATAATGACTAAAGGATGGCAATGACGAAGAAGTAAAACAACTAAGATATAAGGTGCTATTTCAAGGTGGCTAAGCCACTAGCAAATTGTGCCTCAAGCCAAAGAGGTCAAGCAACTTGATTTAAGTGCCATTTTTAAGTAGTAGAGCCAAGTCAAAATTTTGACAAGGGATAACATTGACAACATTAAATTGTATCCAATAGGTAATGAAGTTTTAGTGCCATTTTGGGGTGGAATAACCAGAAATTTTTTGCATTGGTTGTAAGAAGAAAAAAGAAGAGTGAAGTCTTAAGTACCATTTTAAGATGTTATAGCTAGTGAAAAATTACGCTCAAGTGGCGAACCGAGTCTAAAAATGCACCAAGATTTATGAGGATGTCAGCCATGAATGAAGGTTTCAAGGTTTTGGTGTTCACAAACAAAGCAAGGTTCTTTCTCTTTTGTCAAAATGGGCGAAGGAATCAAGGATTCCAATCAAAAGACCAGAAGTTATGTTACAAGATTTGTTGCGAAAAGGATTGTTTTGTGGTTTTTACTCAAACAATATAGAACAATTCATAGTTACAAGATTCAAACTTGGCTCAAACTTGGCAAGCTTATTTTTGACCTAGACTTGGAGTTGGTACTTGGACTTGTTGGCCTTTTCACATCGCCCATTCAAGATGAGACCCCTAATTTTGTTTCCATTAGGTCTTTTGGCTTGGAACTCTCTCTCTCTATCTCTTTGCATGCTTTTAGGGATTTCTTTAGATACAGTGAGCTTTAAACATATGAAATTTGGCTAAGTCTGAAGAGAATGAGGTTTTCATTTTTCTAGTGGATCCAGATTAGAGCCCGAAGTCAATGAAATTGAAAATTGGAGGGCTTAACATTGTTGTCAGCATGTTCCAACAGGCTTCCAATAAAATTTTCATCTGATTCTGAGGTACTTACTATTTTTAGTAAGTGCATATTTCAGGTCAGTTCGTCAGCATTTTTGGAATTCCGACAGTCACACGGCATTCAGAGCGTATCAAGCTACTCACAGGTTAAATTTGAGCAAAAACGAACAACTTACTATTTTTAGCAGTCCAGCTTAGATAATTTGAGTTGAATCGCAGTTTTTCTTTGCATGCGGATATCCCTTAGGTTTTGAGACCTTGTAATGATATAACATGCAAAAGCGGCGACCGCACCCGAATTGATCTTAGGAGGCTATTTTAGGGTTTATGTCGGGGAGTTTCTTTTGCATATTAGGATGATTCTGATGGAGTTTTGAAAACTTAGCGATGGTGTGACCGCCTGCTTGAAGATACTGATGAGAACTTGCTATTTTAGCAGTGTGTCCAGATAAACGCTTCCCGGCGAATTAGAATCCGCAATGATGTGATTGCCCGCAACGAGAACAAGCGAGTTCATTTGATATGCATCGCGAGGAAATGAATTAGAGGGTTTCCAACTTGGGGACCCAAAAAGAAACAAAAGTCTGCAAAATTTTTTTCGAGAAAACGGTGTAAACCGCGTCGATTATCATTCGAGGCTATCTGCTGGTGAAATTTCAAGTCAAACGGAGCACTTACCATTTATAGTAAGTCAAATTGGAAACTGGCTAAAAATAGTAAATCAACTGCATGCGTTGGTGTCGACAGTAAGGTCACGTGGTGGGGAGCACCTCATTAAAATTTCAAGTTAATCGGAGCAATGGAGCTACCAGAAACAAGAGGTTACTATTTATAGTAAACCACCTTCAAAAACATACTATAAATAGCAGGTCAGCTAAAAGTGGCAGTGTCGACAGGGCAACAAGGCTATAAGGATGCAGTGTGCAAAATTTCAGGTCGTTCCGAGCTTCAGAGGTGCAAAATTCAGAGGACTTACTATAAATAGCAGGGCATGGAAGAACTGGCAAAAATGAAGAAAAAATGGCTAAGGCATGAAAAGTTCATCCTTCATCAGGGGCAAAATGCGCCCAAGGCATAGGTGGTCAAAGAAAAGTCAACACCTTTCATCCTGTTGGCATGGCAAAATGCGCCCACCTTGAAGAGGAAAAAGTTAAAAAAAAAATTCTAAGTATGAAAGTTCATCCTGCTCTCATGCTAAAATGCGCCCTCAAGGAAAAGCTGGTGAGAGCTCAAAAAAAATTTCTAAGTATGAAGTTTATCCTCCTCCTATGGTGAAATGCGCCCAAAGAACAAAGAAGTCAAAGTGGTCAATGAGTTTCATCCACCAGCAAGGCCAAAATGCGCCCAAAGGAGAAGTGGGTCAACAAGTCAACAAGTTCATCCCTCACCTACATGAAAATGCGCCCAAAACAGAGCATGTGAAGACGAAAGAGGTGAAGTTGAAGAGTCATCCTCTTCCCTAGCTCAAATGCGCCCAAGTTGGGATAGTAAAAGTAAATGGAGGTGATAAATAGGGTGAAAGGTGATTAAAGGCGTGGTGAAAGCTTGGTAAATGCTAGGCGTCATTCCCTCTTCCCTAGCTCAAATGCGCCCAAGGTGGTGGATGTTGGAGAATTTCCCTAAGGCGTGTGAAGTGTGAAAACAAGATGTTAGGCGTGGTGGAGATTGCTTCAAGTGGGATATGCGCCAAGTATAAGATGATATGCTAGGCGTTGAAAATGCCAAGGTGGTGAGTGAAAATGATGTGTTAGGTGCTGGAGTTTTAATTTGATATTCCCCTTCAAGTGTGGTGTGCGCCTAGACTTCAGAAAGGATATTGCTAAGTGATGAAAAATAATACATGCCTAGGCGTTGGAAATTGCCAAGTGAAAAATAAAATATGTTAAGTGTGGTGTGCTCCAAGTGAATTGTTTGAAATAAATTCCCTCGCCACAGGAAGAAAGATTTTCCAAGTCAAATAAAATTTTCTAAGGGAAAACTTTTTTTTCAAAAATTTTCTAAGGCGCAAATATTTTCTCCCTTAGAAAAATGCTTAAGTCTGGAGAGGTGGTGGAATTTTTCTTGAAGCACAGATGAATTGTCGGAGATGAAGTCGGTGAATGCCAGCTGCGCGGGTTGATAAAAATTTCTCAAGTCAAAAACAACAAGAAGTCTTCAGGATGCGAAGAGCAGTTTAAATTCCTGAGGAAATAAATTTTCCACAGGTTTCAAATTAAGAAATCAAATGAACCGGCTTCGTGTTCCATGAATTGACCCAGCATTACATTGGAATTTTTACGGGTATTGATGATTCTGATATTTAAAGTCTTCTAAAGCTTACCGAGGACTCAATTAAATATTTTCGGTGGGCACGAGGTTGATGAATTTTCTAAGGAAATTTAAAATTTCTAGACAGTGTGAAAGAAAATGTTTTCAAGGCGAAATCCTCAGGATGATGAATTTGATAGGCGCCTAGGTGAATTTGCTTAGAAATCCTTAATTGAATAGTCTTGAGCAGAGTTGAATAAAAATCCAAGGTTGTCCAGGCTCCAGCCGAGGTGGAATGAATTTATTGAAGATCACGGTTGAAGTTAATGTGCCAAAGGATGTCGCCCTTGATGAGAATGGGTTGAAAAATGCAGCTAAGGCATGAAGATTTGAGCATAAAGTTGGCTGGTAACGATGAGCCCTTGAAGATCAAAGCTCAATTAAGTTAAGATTATGTTATGGAAGTGTCCTAATATATGCTCCTGCAGCTTGTTTTCGGGGAGGAATGTAGGGGAGGCGAACACGATGACTTGAAGTGGTGAGGCACGATGATATCACAACCCTCGAAGGAAGATAAAGTTACAAGTTTCAATCTCGAAGGAAGAAAAGGTTGCAAGAAATTGGCTAGGTGTTAGCTCAAGTGACAAAGAAGTTAAAGAACAAAAGTCGAGAAGAAGATTAAGAACAGTGTGAACGCGTCTACAAACGGAATCTTCTAGAAGGATAATGGTGGACATTATGGCGCATTTATTACCCCACTCTCCTTTGTGGCAGTTTTTAGGGCAAATCTTGTTTAGGGCTGAGGTGGCACGATTCTAGCCACTCTATTGATTGTAACCCTAGCCGTCTTTTGGGACTTGGCTAACTATAAAAGGGGGAGTCCCCCTCATTTGTATTTCATTAGAAATTAGATTTAGAGGTAGAAGCAGAGCTTAGAGGAGTAGAGAGAAGTTGATAGGATAGAAAGTAAAGTAGTGTAGATTGAAAAGGAAGGAAAGTCTTCCCTTTGGATACTTTGTAAGAAGTTGTCATGTATGCTTTCATAACAAAAGAATTTTCATTGATGGTGAATTCTTCCTTGTTGTGAATAGTTGTTGAGGCTTCTTCGTCCTTCCAATTCACGTAGCATCTTGAAGTAGCTTAAAGTAAGGTAGATTTCATTTCATGCAAGTACTTAGCAATTGTGGAATGTGGTGCTCGATTTGAACAAGGCTTCGTTCGTCCATACCACTAGTGGGCTCGCTGACGGTGGGTTCGCCTTGCGTGGTCAACTGGAACTTTGTGAAACTTAACTTCGATTATGGTTTATATGTTGGCATGCGTCGTTGTGATGGTGTCTTCATGCTAAATAAATTGATCTGAACATCTTGAGTCACTCCTCTAAAGATTGCACCGATTCGTAATTTGATGAAGTGGAGCAAAGCAAGACTTGGTTGAAGCTTGTGAGAATTGATCGCCATGTCCCACATCCTAAGTGAGCTAGAACCTCTTATCCTACACCCTTTAAATTGAGTTCATTTCCGATTAGGAGAATTAGGAAACTCGTGCTCACCTGCCAAATCATTTGAATTACATGAAAGCCCTTAAGTCTACTGTCTGTTGTTAGCTGTCGAGCAATTGTGTAAGTCCCCTCGTGAGAACACAGCAACTCACATCAAACCAAATGAGGGTATTCTAAATTAGCCGGAACAGCAGGTTGAAAGCATATCTTTACTGTAATCTTAGCATGCTGAATACTGTTCAAGAGGATGATAGGGTATCGTTAGGAAACTTATTACGTGTTGGTGGGTCTCGAAAACCAAATCAATGAGGATTTCGACAGACTTGACAATTTGAAAAAAACATGAAATATAGAGATTTTTAGGTATTTAAAAATAGTATAAAGCACCCTTCAATAAATAAACTTTAAAGACAATAAACTAATCAAATAAAAGCTATGTTGATCACATACATAAATATACACTGATTATGAGTGTATCAAAAGTTATGTTACAAGATTTGTAGTGAAAAGGATTGTTTTATAGTTTCTATTCAAACCATATAGAACTCATGGATTATGAAATCCATGGCATCAACAAATATCAAAACTAAAAATGTAATTCTATGGCTTATAGGGGCTTGCATCAATTGCCCCAACATCAATAATTTTATGTCAAGTCCTAAGTCGACATTTGAGATAGGTACTCAATGATGATGTGACCATGATATCTGCCTATTTATTAGTGACACTAACATCTAAGGGGTTTACTTGTGCTCTATCTTCCTCCTCTACCATGGATGCTTCCTCTCTCTAGATCTGCCTGCTCAACCCATGCAAGGTCTTCCTCATTGAAGATGTGTAATGTCGCCATTTTTGGGGTTTTTTGGATTGCAGTTGGTTTTGACCTTCTTGGTGTGTGTTAGCCTTATTAGAGGGGTTATTTGATGTTACTAGTGAGCTTAGATGATCTAGAGGACTCAAATGACACTTTTTGAAGTTATTTTTGGCTTCTAGTGTGTTCTCCAAGATTATTATGATGGTGAACAAAGAAATTAAATTAGGGTGATAGATAATTTGGCGAGACTTGCATAATCATTGCCTTAGAATGGTTTGTATTGAACACCACTAGTCAATTGGTTGGAGAAGCCCTTGAGGAAAATTTGAAAACTAAAACAAGGAAGAAGATTATTGGAGGGGAGGGGTAATCTATTGGCTTCATCTAGTTCTGATGGTGTTGTAGTTTGGAAGCATGCAAAAATGTAAGTATAAGGGAATAAAATGTTTATAATCCTAAGTATTCATTGTGTTTCAATTTAAAAAAAATCAAATTTATAATTTTATTATATTACACACTTCATACTTCATAGTAACTGAATAATGTAAGTCTCGAACATTTTATGAGGCCATTTCTATAAAAAAAATGCCAAGGTTTAACTGCACTTATGTCTAGGTCGAAACTTGAATGCACGAAAAACTCCAAACTTGAAACTCGAAGCCTTGAAACTAGTAGGAAATCAATGTGTGAATATTTGTGTTTGGCATAGGTTTTAAATGGGAAAAATTGCATCAAATTTGCATTTTTCCCGTGTCACAACTTTGTCCCACGTTTTTCTTACATTTTTGTGCTTTCTGGCTTGCATTTTCCCCATGTTTTCCATGGCATGCGGTTTTAGCAAGTTTTCAGAGGGTTTTCGTGAGTTACAGGTGATCAATTGGTGAGTTTTTCTGCATTTATAACCCACAAGTTAACTTGCGAGTTACTCATGGGGTTTGGAACTCGTGAGTACTCGCTAGCTTGGTGAGTACTCGCCGAGTTGGCAATCTATGGGTTGAATGCAAGCAAAATTGCATCAATGCAAAAATGGTAGACTAATTCACTTGATTCCAATACATGCTATGCAAGGCAAAAAAATGTGCTAAAAATTAAAATCAGATCCAACAGATAAATCAACCAAGATCTACTAAAAGGATAGAGCAAGATTCTATAATGTCCCCTACTTGGAGTATGGCTGAAATTGCCTTAAGAGACACTTACACAACATAAAATTGTTTTACAAATAATATTCCATAGTAAATTATATAATAAATATTGAACTTAAGAATAAATAAACTATTAACATTTATGAAATAATGAATAACAACTTAAACTTGAATCCAATCTATAGACTCTTTTCAATAACCAATCATGGTAGGGATTGGAGAGAAACGCATGATAGGGCACTAGAAAAACTATTCATGACAAGTAAGCCCAAGGGCGTTGTCATGTCCCCAAAATCGTAACCAAAATACATAGTATTGGAATACTAAATCAATATAAAAAATATAAATATAGAAGAAGGTAATTTAAAATATCATTATTATAATAGTCAAGTATAAAGGAATACAATTTAAAATATCATTATAATTATAATTATCATTGATAATATTATAATTATAATAGTTAGATATAAAATAAAATATAATATTATTATAATTGTAATAATATATATCGAACAATTAATAAGAATAATAATAAAATAAATATACATTACCACCAAGAAAGGCACGAATTGTTACAAGGAATAAATATTAATTATGTCTTAAACAAGCCGACTTACATTATAGAGGCTTATATTCAATCATCTCTATTCTAAAGACATGACTTTCATAAAAGGTGGGACTGAGGGAACAAATGGAAAGACATGTTACTCGGTAAATAAAGATATAAAATTTATCCAGCAAAGAGAGGAGGGGGAGGTAAGACGAAAAAGAGTGAAATATTATTAAGGAGGTAGCTATTTACTGACTTATGATATTGTTTGAGAATCGCTGGATAGAAGAGGACGTGGCTGGATTGGCAAGGAAGGAAAGACCACATAAACCTGTAGATCGGTGGGCAGATAAAGGTCTGATAATGAATGAATATATTATTTAATCATAGTTTGGAAAGTAGTTTGTCGTCTATACTGGACCAAAGGTCTCCAAGTGAACACGAGATCTTATCAACCAGGTCACGGGCAAGAGAAGGGCCTATTATTCATTCCAAACTGTGGCACATAAGTCTGAAGCTGATATTGGGGGCATGGTGGCTTATTTAAGCAAGTTGGGGTAGCCAAGAAGCGGCATGGGTTTGTGTGTGGAGGGTTTCATCTACGTCTTGGATTATGTCCTGTTCATATAAAATTTTGCTGCTATAGGCGGATGAAACATAGCTGGGCGTGAGTTCTTGGCAAGGATGTGAACCTCATTACATTATTAGCTACCTTTCCCCACATTTTGGGCACTCTACATTGTTGGACGCCACAATTGGAAGTTGCAACAAGCCTGGTATCCTCATCTGTAAATATTAAGGAAAGACTTTAAAGATGAGCCGATAGGAGACGTTGCAATAAACACCTGAATACTAAGACATCACTCATCTGGATCAGATCAAAGGAATAGAGGCTGCACAATAACCAAGAACAATAGACACTTAGCCAGGGGGTATTCGCATGAGTTAAAGGGGGTATAATCAGAAATAATGACCCATGGATGTAAGAGCCAAACCAATTTTTTGATTTCCACAATTGATTACAATGCAACACGCTTTTGTTAAGGTTAGCATAAACCAAAACGATGCGGAAAGTAACTCTAACTAGAATGTACACCAGGATCCCGATGCGGGCAAGGTGTGAGCATTGGTCAGAGGATCTTAAAGGAAGATGCTGAATAAGAACTCTAACCACGAGATGCGCCGGTGAACGACGAGCATTCGGTCAGAGGATCCCTATCTAATGCAATACTGAAAATGTAACTCAACACCAAGTATGTGCTACTCAATCAGTGATGGATAAGAGGCGACCATATGGCGGAGACTTAGGAAATTACAATGCAAAACAAGTAAATAGGCGGCAAGCCAGCCTCTTCCACTTATTCAGTGGGAATGTACAATAACTCAAATTGCAAGATAAAGATGAATTGCTGATAGTACTACTAACAGCTTACAAATGTATCAGAATTTTCAATTAAACTAGAGCTTATCAGGTCTTCATGGCTGCAGCTGTGTAGAGCGTCTTTCAAAGGCCAAAATGCAACTTACAATGCTCAATTCTTTAACAAGAGATGATTAACTTAATTCTGATCTGTCAGACCTGCAATTTAAATGTGAAATCTGCAAACCAATCCTCACTCAATTGCTCATATCTCACTCAATTCATACTCAAATGACAAAATATCAAATGCAGATTGCTCTAGGCATGAAAGCGCCCCATTTAAGAACTCAAACCCTCACCAAACTAGCCATAAACTTTTTGCACAAATCCCAAAGCTATAACAGAATGGTACGGCCCTCTTAAAAGGGTGAACTTGATAGATAAAATCCAAATCAACAGATAAAAATCTATAATTTTGCAATGTGGGTCGCCCCAATGAGGAAAGATGATATATTGAATACCCAGAACAATATCTTTTTGTATTTTTGAGTTATGAATGAAAACTGCCTACAGCTATGCAACATCAGCAACTCTGAAACATGACAAAATGCTTGAATAACATCAGCTAAATGCAAGAAACTCAACTACAATGCCAAAACAACCCAACTACAAGCTAACCTCTCAACTAGTTGCTATCTTTCAAGCAAGAAGAAGAGCCAATGCTAGGAGGTGTGCTTTCCTCGAAGCGAGTGCCTGAAGACATTCCGTGACATATGGTGGTAAGAAAAAGATCTAAAATGAAGAGGCACGATTAAATGAATGACTTATCTAAGAAGCTTCTAGAGTAGTCAAACCTAATTTCAAATTCACCTTTTCCTCCAAAAGGCTTATCTCTCAAAATATCATGAGCCAAATTGAAGTACCAAGCTGATATAGAAGAAAATGTGCCGGTATTGAACCCAAGCTTTGTCCATTGCTAAAAATAGAATTTACTAAAAATAGTAAGTCAGTGAGATGCAGATGCTGGTGAACAGACCATGGCTCTAAAGCCAGAAGAATCACTTGTCGAAACCCAAAACTTGAACAACAAACTCCTCAAAACTAGGAAACCTAATTTCCTCTCATCGGCCAGCCTCGGGTCAGGAATAGGTAGCGGTCAGCATAAAGATCCACTTGCTTGAGGGACATTCTGATCCACCCTCCCAAGATTGCCTCAAGTAATCATGATCAGGATCTTCCATAGAATCTCCTCATTCTCCCAAGTAGCATCCTCCAATGGTAAATTCCTCCACTTTACCAAATACTCTTTGATCGTTCTCCTCCTCAAGGAACGCTCTCTGGAATCAATAATCTCTTCTGGAACCAAAGTCAACTGCCCTTCTTCATCCAAAGGAGGTAACTGTGATGAAGCCACAACATTGTGTCCAAGTGCCTTTTTGAGGCGAGACACATGGAAGACATTGTGGACCTTACTACTCGAAGGTAGTTCCAACTCATAAGCTACCGCTCCAACCTTTCTAACAACTTTGAATGGTCCATAGAAGCATGGTTTAAGCTTCTCAGCTCCACTCTTCTTAAGTGTGGACTGTCTGTAAGGCTGAAGCCGAAGATATACCATATCACCAACCTCAAATGAGCGCTCAACACGCTGCTGATCAGCGTACATCTTCTGCTGATTTTGTGCCATTTGAAGGTTGTCCTTCAAGGATTTCAAAACATCTTGGCTCTGCTGTAACCAATCCTTGGCTTGGGGAGCTTTGCTATCGCCAAACACCAAATCAGCAAAGCTTGGAGCCTCGTAACCATAGAGTGCCATGAATGGAGACATCTTTATTGACATGTGGAAAGATGAATTGTAGCAATATTCACCCAAGTGGAGCCATTTCACCCATGCTCTTTGCTGCTCCAAGACATAATTCCTGAGATAGCCCTCCAACCATTTGTTGACAATCTCTGTTTGACCATCTGTTTGTGGGTGATAGCTAGTGCTTGGAGTAAGCACTGTACCACTCATCCTAAAAATTTCCTACCAAAAGGTGCTTAGGAACTTGCTGTCCCTATCACTCACAATGTTTTTAGGCAACCCATGCAATCTAAACACTTCATGGAAGAACAAATCTGCAACTTGAGCTGCTGAAAAAGTGCTAGTGATGGCAAAAAAATGAGCGAACTTGGTCAATCTGTCAACTACAACATAAATACAGTCTTTGCCTTGAGCCTTAGGCAATTCGGTGATGAAATCCATTGAGATGCTTTCCCATTTTTGATTTGGAATGGGAAGTGGCTGCAGTAGACCAGCTGGAAGAGAGTGCTCATTTTTGTTCATTTGGCAAGTGCTACACTCCTTGATGTAACGCTAAACATCATCTTTCAACCCCTTCCAAGAGAACCTCTCTCGAATCTGCCTATATGTCTTGAAATAACCTTGATGACTAGCAAGTGGGATGTCGTGAAAAGTCATCAAAATCTTCTTCTTAAGTTTAGAATTAGCCACCAAGAAAATCCTTCCCTTGTAGTGTATCAACCCATCCACTACCTTGTACCTTTCATCATGAAAAGTACCTCCAATAACGTTGGCTGCAAACTAATTTTTGGCATAATCAGCAAGCAACAACTCCTTCCAATCAGCATTAAGCTCACACAATGAGCTCAAGTGAGGCCTTTTGGACAAAGCATCAGCCACAATGTTGTTCTTCCCTTTGACATACTCGATGTCAAAATCGTAAGCTTGAAGCTTACTCACCCACTTCTGCTGTCTTTCATTCAAATCCTTCTGATGCATGAAGTGCTTGAGACTGTTGTGATCAGTCTTGACCACGAATTTGCTCCCTACCAGATATTGTCTGAACTTGGCTAATGCATGCATGATTGCAAGCATTTCTTTGTCATAGATAGAATAGGTTCTTTCAACCCCCCTTAATTTTCTGCTTTCAAACACAATAGGATGCTTATCTTGCATCAAAACAGCCCCAATACCTTCCCCTGATGCATCACACTGTAACTCGAAGGGTTTGGAGAAATCTGGTATGGCCAATACTGGACAAGAACTCATGATTTTCTTGAACTTATCAAACACACTCTGAGCCTTTTCTGACCACATGAAAGCCCCCTTTTTAGTGAGGTCAGTAAGAGGAGCAGCACTTTGAGAATACCCCTTTACGAATCTTCTGTAGAAGCCACATAGACCCAAGAATCCCTTCAAATGAGTCAAATTTTCTGGAGGTGGCCAATCTACTATCGCCTTGATCTTTTCTGGATCAACCTTCACCCCATCAGCGCTGATTATATGACCAAGGTAGAGCAGCTCCTTCATTCCAAATTCACATTTGGATTCCTTTGCAAACAAACTTTCTGATTCAAGAATGCTAAGCACTTCCTCCAAGTGCTTGAGGTGTTCTTCCCATGTCTTGCTGAAGATGAGAATATCATCGAAGAAGATTAACACGAATTTCCTCAACTGTTTCTGGAAAACTCGGTTCATGCAAGACTGGAAAGTGGCTAGAGCATTAGTCAAGCCAAAGGGCATGACTAGGAACTCAAAATGACCATAGTGGCACCTGAATGCCGTCTTCTCAACATCTGAACCTCTCATCCGGATTTGATAGTAACCCGACCTCAAATCAATTTTTGAGAAGAATTTAGCACCATGTAGCTCATCAATGAGCTCATCAATCCGAGGAATAGGATACCGATTCTTTATTGTGCTTTGATTCAAGGCACGATAATCCACACACATGCGGATGGTGCCGTCCTTCTTCTTCACAAGAACCACAGCTGAAGCAAAGGGGCTCTTGCTAGGGCGAATGAAGCCCATCTCCAGAAGTTCCTTTATGTTCTTCTCAATTTCATCCTTCTGTTTCTTAGGATATCGGTAAGGAGTTGTGATGACTGGTTTGGCCCCTTCTTTGAGCTCAATGACATGCTCAGCTCCTCTTTCAGGTGGTGGCCCAGGAGGTAGATCAGCAAACACCTTACTCCTCTTGGTGAGTATCGACTGAATATCTGGAGGGTATTCCCTCTTGGTCTCAACTGGACTAGCTGGAAGAACCATGCATTCCACAGCCCACTCCACTTGGTCATGTCTAATCAGCCTCTCCATCCTTTTGAATGAAACTATATGAGGGCCACCATTGGACATTCCTCTCAAAACAACCCTCTTGCCATCAGATTGGAACTTGAGCTCCATTGTTTGTAGGTTGAGAGAGATTTCACCAAGTGAACGTAACCATTGTATTCCCAAAACTGCATCTGTGTCACCAATAGTAACCACATAGAAGTCATCTTTGACTTCATAGTTTCCCAACTGCAAAGACATGTTAGGAACTCTTCGGGTGCAAGAAATATGAAAACCATAAGCCACCATGACTTTGAAGCCTTCAAATTCTTCAGTTTTGAGACCTCTCTTTGCAACCACACCTTCATCAATGAAGTTATGTGTTGCACCAGTATCAATTAATGCCACAATACGATGACCTCCAACTCCACCACGAACCTTAAAAGATTCGTTCTTTTGGAAACTAGAGAGTTGGGCAATAGGGCCCCCAACTCCTTGCTCATGATCAGACTCTTCTGTGGCTCTTTCATCTTCGCTGTCCCCAAAATAAGACTACTGATCAGACATATCAGATGCTGATTCATAATCAGAATAGGTTCCCATTTGATTATAACGCCCTCTTCCAGGACATCTATGGCCTTTAGTCCAAGGCTCTAAGCATGTGTAACACTTGCCCTCCTTTCTGAGCTGTTCACGTTGCTCTTCAGTCAACTTAGGTGGGAACTTCTTGTGCTGATTAGAAGAATGTCTCTTATCCTTATCCTTCTTATGGCCAAAAGGCTTAGGTGGAAATTTAGGCCTAGGGGCTGATAACTCCATACTACGAGCCTTCTTGATTGCCTCATCAAGACTTGGTGGATCGAAAGCTTTCACCCACCCTTTCAAGGGTTCAACCAAACCTTCGGAAAACAACACAACCAATCTTCTTTTGGTGATGTTGGGCACCATCACAGAAAGTCTCTGGAAATCAACAATGTAAGAATCCAAGGAGCCATGCTGCTTCAGTTGTGCAAGCTCACGAAATCTCACTTCAGGATCCTTAGTGTCGAACCTTTCAATCAGCTTGTTGGTGAATTCTCCATAGGTTTGAATAAGATTATGGCCAAGTGTGACCAAACCATGGTACCACCACTCATGGGCAGCTCCCTCTAAATGAAGTGTTGCAAATTTGATGGCATCTTCTTCTGGCATGGGACGAAGTGAAAGGTAGTTATCCAACTTCTGAACCCACGATCTTGCTTGAACACTTATCACTTCCATCGAAGTGAGCCATTGTTACCTTCCCTAAGGCTTGATGAAAATCAGTTCTAGGAGCCATATAAGCTCGGTTATCAACTCTCCCTCCGTTTCTTCTGTTTCTCTGGTTCAAGAATTGATCAAAGGACCATTGGTCTCTAAGATCAGGAGGTAGGGTGGCATATTCCATGTAGGCTTGCCTGGCATCGTCTACCAAAGGAGTGGTAGCTCCAACTTGCTGTTCCTCCCTCGGAGTGAATGTAGGAAAGAGCGGTCTAGAGGCTGATCCGCTAGAGTTGGCTTCATGCTGTCCAATAGTTCTACTGCCTCCATTACCATTGTTCCCATGGTTCCCATTGTTCCCATTGACCCCACTGCTTTCTCTTGTAGCATGGTTTTGACTAGGGGTAACATTCTGAGGAATTTGCTGGTCCATCCGTGCAAGTAACCGGGACATCAGTTCAATCATTCCATCAAACTTCTTTTCCATCCTCTCATCTCTTTCATCCATGGCCTGCTTATGACTTTCAGCCATGTTCTCAACTGGTTTACCACTACCAACTAATCTGCCTGTTTCTCTCAAGGCTTCTGAAAGAGTGTCTGCTTCTGGCACTGGCGAAGCTGTATCTGTTGTCTTCTGGCCTGACCTCTGGTGAAATATCTGCAATCACTGTCACTCATCTGACCACTGAATCACTGTTGGGCACAGGTTGGCAGAATCATGGCTCTGATACCACTGTAATGAGCTGAACCAATTTTTTTTTTTTTTTACAATTGATTACAATGCAACACGCACCCGTTAAGGTTAGCACAAACCAAAACGATGCGAAAAGTAACTCTAACCAGAATGTACACCAGGATCCCAATGTGGGCAAGGTGTGAGCATTGGTCAGAGGATCTCAAAGGAAAATGTTGAATAAGAACTCTAACCAAGAGATGCACCGACGAACGACGAGCATGCGGTCAGAGGATCCCTATCTAATGCAATACTGAAAATTAGCTCAACACCAAGTATGTGCTACTCAATCCGTGATGGATAAGAGGCGACCATATGGCAGAGACTTAGGAAATTACAATGCAAAACAAGTAAATAGGCGGCAAGCCAGCCTCTTCCACTTATTCAGTGGGAATGTACAATAACTCAAATTGCAAGATAAAGATGAATTGCTGATAGTACTACTAACAGCTTACAAATGTATCAGAATTTTCAATTAAACTAGAGCTTATCAGGTCTTCATGGCTGCAGCTGTGTAGAGCGTCTTTCAAAGGCCAAAATGCAACTTACAATGCTCAATTCTTTAACAAGAGATGATTAACTTAATTCTGATCTGTCAGACCTGCAATTTAAATGTGAAATCTGCAAACCAATCCTCACTCAATTGCTCATATCTCACTCAATTCATACTCAAATGACAAAATATCAAAAGCAGATTGCTCTAGGCATGAAAGCGCCCCATTTAAGAACTCAAACCCTCACCAAACTAGCCACAAACTTTTTGCACAAATCCCAAAGCTATAACAGAATGGTACGACCCTCTTAAAAGGGCGAACTTGATAGATAAAATCCAAATCAACAGATAAAAATTTATAATTTTGCAATGTGGGTCGCCCCAATGAGGAAAGATGATATATTGAATACCCAGAACAATATCTTTTTGTATTTTTGAGTTATGAATGAAAACTGCCTACAGCTATGCAACATCAGCAACTCTGAAACATGAAAAAATGCTTGAATAACATCAGCTAAATGCAAGAAACTCAACTACAATGCCAAAACAACCCAACTACAAGCTAACCTCTCAACTAGTTGCTATCTTTCAAGCAAGAAGATGAGCCAATGCTAGGAGGTGTGCTTTCCTCGAAGCGAGTGCCTGAAGACAATCCAGCAGCATAACGGTGTAGTAGACAAAAGATCCCAAATGAAGAGCTGAGGCTTGATTAAATAGACAAGAGAGAAACATCTAGAAGCTTCCAGGAGGCGTCCAAACCCTAATTTCAAATTCACCTTTTCCCTCCAAAGAATGGCGTCCTTTTTTACTATTGAAATATTACACTTTTAAAATAAAATCAAATCTCTCAAATAGGCGTCCCTTTCTTCATCTCAATATTTAACATTTAAAAGATATAACTTATCTCTCCATGACGCCTAGACCCTCAAAGTTCCCCTTTTTTAAAAAACAACTTAAGTTGTACTGCTAGGCAAGGGGTATAATATTAAAATATAATATTATAATGAAAATACTTATCTCTCCAAGAAATATGCGCCCAAGGCCAAGAATTGAAGTACCAACTGAAACAACCGAAGAAGATGACCAGCTGAACTGAACCCAACTTGTCCACTGCTAAAAGTAGAATTTACTAAAAATAGTAAATTCGTGAAGTTGCCCAGAATGCCAAACTGAACACACCACTGCGAAGCTCTCTAAAAACCTAGAAAGAATCCGCAATCAGAAACCCAAACTTCGAACAACAAACTCCTCAAAACAAGGAAACCCTAATTTCACCATCCGCGTAGCCTACAGGTCTCCGGAATAGGCCAACGGTCAACAGAAGTGATCACCGCTGAGAAGGGGACATTACAAAATGCCTCATCCTCTTATACCATAGCTTGCACAAATTATCACTATTATGAACTAAATTTAAACCCGGTTCACCCTGTAACCTATAAAGGTTTCCTTCTCTAACCCCTATAACCTATGCTATAGTTGGGCTAGATCCCTTCGACTTGATAAGAACTTGTTGATCTTTGAATTTAACCAAGGGATCTAGCTCAGTTACATCACAAGTTATAGGGGTTAGAGAAGGAAACATTTATAGGTTACAAGATGAACCAATTTCAACTTTAGTTCTTAATAGTGATAATATGTGCAAGTTATGGAACAAGAGGATGGGGCATCTACATCATGCAACATTAACTATTTTGAGGGATATTATCATAGGACTTAATAGCAAGGAGTTTGTAGAGGATGCTCACTTGGAAATTATGCCAAAGCTACTTTCCCAAACAACAAGCATTGGTCCAAGGGAATTTTAGACTTTGTACATTTGGATGTGTGTGGATTGATGTCAATAGGATCAATTTTTTGAAGCATGTATTATGTTTCCTTCATCAATGATTTCTCTCACTAGACATCGATTTATTTTTTAAAGACCAAGGATGAGGTCATTAACAAGTTTTAAGAGTTCCAATCCCTAGTTGAAAACCAAACAAGGAAAAAGATAAAGGTCTTGAGATCCATCAATGGGTGAGAGTATGCCTCCAAGGAGTTTGAAGGTTTATGTGTTGGAACCCAACTATCTATTGAGAGGGGGGAAAATCAGTAGAGTAATTAAAACTAGTCCTTTATCACTTTAATGCATATTAGAAGAACATGCAAAGATCACACACACAAATAGACATAACACCAGATATATGTGGAAAACACAATATGGAAAAAACCACGATGAGAATAGCTGCTAGGATCTATTGTCCTAATCCAACCTCACAATAAAAAACCTCACTAGTTACAATGTTTAAGGGCACCAACCCTAAGGAGACACCAATCCCCTTATTTTAAGAGCATGAACTCTAAGGAAGCACCTACTCCCTAACTAAGACCCAACTTAGCTTTCTAATGGTACCAACCAATCAGATTTACAAAAAAGTTTATGGAGCTACAACTCCTGATTACAAAGTGATTCAAATGAATCCAATTCAATGTTACAGACCTATTCTGCAACTGCTCATACTATGCTCTTCTCTACAAGAATTTCCTCTCTGCTACTGCTAACTCAACATCTGCATACCTCTATTCTCTTCTCTATTTTCCTCTTTATGTTATCTTTCTCCTTTGCACAATGAATGCATATCCTAGATGATGTGATCAATATATGGTATAGTTCTTCTTCCTCACCACATTCATGCTTTATCATTAACCATTGTCTCTCTCTTTTCTTTCTTTCTTCACTAACAAGTCTCCTTTTTTCTCGAGCCATGCACCATCGTCACCATTCTTTGTATTTTTCTATTTTTAGCATGTACAACAAAATTTCACAAAAAATAGTTGCAATTTTTCTCCCCCTTTGACATCAATGGCAAAGGGAATTCAATTTTCTCCCCCTTTGACCAAACTATTCTCCCCCTTTATCAGATAAAGGATTTTTTCCAAGAATCTACAACCATCAAGTCGTTAGAAATTTGTAAAACCATGCATACCTGACTTGCCTTTTCTCTCATCTTCCAAGGATGAACAAAGCTTATGCAATTCTCCCGCCGGACTCATGCCCTATGACTAGGATCTAGTGATGTGATGTAGGAGCAACCACTCCCAATTTTTGTCTCAAATACTCAAATTTTTCTTTGGGAAGAGGTTTGGTGAATATGTCTGCAACTTGATCCTGGGTTGGCACACATTCCATTGTGACCTCTTGGTCTGCAACCTTTTCTCTCAAGAAGTGATACTTGATTAATATACGCTTGGTCCTAGAATGCATCACTGGATTCTTTGATATGTTAATAACACTTTAATTGTCACAAAGAGTAGAGAGTGATTTGTACTCTACCTTGATGTCTTTAAGTGTTTGCTTCATCCAAAATACTTGAGTGCAACAAGCCACTGTTGCAACATACTCTGCTTCACGTGTAGAAATAATAAATGACTCTTGATTTTTGCTCAACCATGAAACAAGTTTGTTTCCAAGGAAGAACACCACCACTAGTGCTTCTTCTGTCATCCACACTTCCTACCCAATCAACATCGGTATATGCTATCAAAGTGAAATCTTCACCTTGAGGATACCAAATACCATAGCCAATTGTACTCTTGATATATCTAAAGATTCTTTTCACTACATTGACATGTGACTCTTTAGGGGCAGCTTGGAATCTTTCAACCATGCACACTACTTGCATGATGTCAATCCTTTATGCAGTTAGGTATAGCATGCTACCCATCATTGATCTATACATGGTTTGATTTGCATTAGGAGATTCATCTGTTTTTCTCAACTTACATCCAGTTATCATGGGAGTACCTATTAGTTTGTTTTCTTCCATTCCAAACTTCTTGAGCATTTCCTTAGCATACTTGGTTTGATATATAAATATCCCTTCATCAACTTGTGCTATTTGTAGACCAAGGAAGAAAGAAAGTTCTCTAAGAATTGACATCTCAAATTCATTTTGCACGGGTAGCAAACTCCTTGCACATTATGTTATTGCTACCACCAAAAACGATGTCATCCACATATACAACAATAATTATCATATGCTCACCTTTTGATTTGAAGTACAGATTGTTGTCTACACAACCTTTATTGAATCTTTATTGTTGCAAGTACTGGTCTAGTCTTGAATACCAAGCTCTAGGTGCTTGTTTTAGACCATACAGTGCTTTCTTCAATTTGCAAACATAATCTTCTTCTTCTGACAACTGAAAACCTTCAGGTTGTTCTATGTAGACTTCCTCTTCTAGGTTCTCATTTAAGAAAGTAGACTTGACATCCATTTGATAGACTTTGAATTTATTATAAACAGAGAATGCTAAAAACATTCTTATGGCTTCCAATCTAGCAACTAGAGCAAATATCTCTTCAAAATATATACCTTCAACTTGTGCATATCCTTTGCACATAAATTTGGCCTTATTCAGGTTATAACAACTCCATCCTCATTTAGCTTGTTTCTAAAGACCCGCTTAGTACCTTTACATCCTTATTTGGAGGTCTTAGAACTAATTCCCAAGTTTTATTTTTTTCAATTTGTCTTAGTTCTTCTTCCATGGCTTTTAGCCAATTCTCATCCTTGCCAACTTCATCATAGCTCTTAGGCTCAATCTCAGATAGTAGATCAAAGTTCACTTGCTCTTTATTCTTTGCAAGTTTTCTCCTTGTCTGAACTCCTTCGTCTTTATTGCCAACTGATTTGATCTACAAGATGGTCCTTTTGAACATATCTTGTAGGTGCCTTTTCATTTACTTCCTTAGGCTCTTCATCAGCTACTTCCTTTTCAGACTATGATTCATCTTCATAGATATCTCTATCAAGTTTAACATGTTTCAAGTCTTCATCAACCTTGACATTGACACTCTCTACAATACTTTGTAGTCTTTTGTTGTGGCATTTGTAGGCCTTGCTTAGGGTGGAAGTAGGAATTTCATGCAATAGTTCATAGGGGCTTTTCTCACTGTTTACCCTCAGTTGAACTCTATTCATGGTATATACTATTGTATGTACTACTTCTCTCTAGTACATATTAGGTAACTTGGACTCATTTAGCATTGTTCTGGCCATCTCCTTGACTCTTATGTTATTTCTTTTAACAACTCTATTATGTTGTGGAGTCCTTGCTACAGAGTATTGCCTTTTGGTACCATGCTTCTCACAATATGCTATCAACTCATTTGAGGTGAATCCTCCACCTTTATTAGATCTTAAGCATTTGATTTTTTGTCCAATCTCCTTCTCAACCATGGACCTAAAGATTTTGAATCTTTCAAATTCCTGAGACTTATCCTTCAAAAAGGTTATCCATGTCATTCTTGAGTAATCATCTATCAACAACATGAAGTCTCCTTTCAGTCCTCCTGTCTTTGTGTGGCCATAAAGATTAACATGTACTAACTCTAAAGTCTTTGTAGTTGCATATTCTTTTGTTTGAAATCTAACCCTTGTTTGCTTGCCTTGCTAACATTCCTTGCAAGTGTTGTTTGCATATTTGGTTATCTTAGGAATGTGTCTAATCAGCTTTTTTGATCTCACTTTTACCAAGTTATCAAAGTTGACATGGTCTATTCTTCTATGTAATAACCAACTCTCATCAACCTATCCTATCAAACAACTTGACCATTCACTTCGCTGAGATTATAAATGTTGATTTCAATCCTTTTCCCTTCTGCAACTAATCTCCTTGATTTCCTTATCTCACAGCCTTTTGCATTAAATGTGACTTTGTATCCATTGTCACGCATTTGGTTGACACTTAGCAGATTATGTTTTAATCCTTCAACATAAAGGACATCATGTGTAGGCAATTTTCCATCTATGCTTAGATTTCCTTTACCATGGATTTTCACTGTAGTATTGTCTCCCAAACTGACTAATCCTTCCTTACAACTTCTTAGTTTGATGAACTTTCTTTTATCACCAACCACATGTTTAGAGCAACCATTATCTATTACCCACAAATTCTACTTCTTGACATGAAGTGCAGTTTGAGCAATCATTGATTGATGAGGAGGTCTTGACTTTTGCTTCTTCAAGTCTCTCACCCTTATGAACCCATCTACATCAACTCCCTTTGTGTTTTACAACTTCCTTAAGTTTCTAGAGATTGACTTATTAGCCTTTTTTTCTTCTGCGGGCTTCTTTTCTCCTTTAGGTTTCTTCACATCAATAGCATTGAGTCTAATTTCCTCACCTTTGGCTTCTTTTTTGAATTTGAACTTGAGCTTTGACCATTGTAAAACCCTAAACTAGACATATCTTTGTGTACCTTTTGCTTGCTCAACATTTCATCATGCATGTTGGTACTCTTATCATTTTTTTTCTTTTCTGAATCATCTCTTGTCGTTCCAAGGTCTTTTCTCAAAGCTACTATTTTTGTTTCTAACTTCATGCATTCATCAGATTTAGATTGTAGATCATATTTGACATCTTCTATTCTTTTAGCTTCTTCAACTTGTGTCTTCAAGAAAACTATCATCTGATTAGATTCCTCAAGACTTTCAGACAAATTTTCAATTTCCTTTTGTGCATTCTTCTTATTCTTTGTGTTATCCTTTCTCAACCTTTCAATCTAGAGCATAAGTGAGTTCACCCTCTAGATCCACTTCTACTTCATCATCAGAATCTTCAACTTCTTTTTCTTGATCCTCATAAGTTTTTCCTAATGCCATGAATAAAGATTCATCTCCCTCAACCACAAAGGCACAATCATGGTCATCATATGAGCTATCACTAACATTAGATGAATCACATTCTTCTTTTATGTACATGATCTTTTTCTTCTTTAAAAAGTTCTTCTTCTTTGGGAAGTAAGGTTTCTTCCTTTTTCTATCCTTTTCTTGCTTAGAGTTATCCTTTTTGTTATAAGGGAATTTAGAAGAAAAATTTCCTATCTTACCACAATTAAAACATTTAAAGGGTAACTTACCTTTGTACTTGCCAGACCATCTTAATCTTTTGACAAAATTAGCTTCTTCTTCATTAGTCTTCTTAGATTCAGATGTAGATGCTTTTTCCTTTTCCTTTTTGGATGCTTTGAATAAAGCTTCTCTCTTGGAGCTATCTACATCTCATAGGCAATGCAGGTGCCAAGCAACTCATCAACGGTGAGTTTTATCTAGATCTCTTCCTCTATTGCAAAGATTTAAGAGTCATACCTAGATGGAAAAGATCTTAGGGCCTTTTTGACAATGGCTGAATATTTCACCTCTTCTCCAAGGCTTCTGATTGCATTGACTATTTCATCTACCCTAAGGAGGTAGTCTACAATTTTCTCTTCTTCATTCATCTTGATACTTTCAAACTTGAATCCTTTGTAAGTTTTTAGCTTGGCTTGCTTTACCTTATCGTCACCTTTATAGATTCTCTTCAACTTGCCCCAAACATCATGTGTAGTTTGACAGTGCATTACTTTGAAAGACTCTAAGTTAGACAATCCACAAATAATAGCATTATTTTCCTTTGCATTGTTCTCATATACTTTCTTTCCAGCCTGATCAATAGGAGATGTAGCAAGAATTACATATCCATTTACAATAGACATCCATACATTAAACCCTAATAAAGATAAATATGCTTCCATTCTAATGCTCTAGAATGCATAGTTTGATCCATCAAAGAGAGGTGCTTTGTTTGAGGAAGAACCTTCTTGACTAGCCATTTGTGTTCACTTTCCAAGATCTACCTAAGCTGATTAAGATTCTTCTAAGGAACCAAGGATCTAATACCAGTTTTTGGTCAAGCTCAGATAAATATTAAGCCAGTGGACTTAGGAAATATTAAAGTATTTAAGCACTCCACTAAACTGATAAGCACTAGGACAAAGGGTCAGTTGCTAAATGATGAAGAAGGCTTAAGTTATGACTTAAGTGAACGGTTACTACCTGTTTCCAATCAACACAAAAATATAAATGTTGTGTGGCGCCATGACTAAAACCCTTAGGTTTTTACTAAGAAACCCTAGTAATGGTCGAGAGAAAATATAATTCAATTTTGAGCTCACTACTTATCATTTGGACCTATAGATCATAATTCTGAAAAGTACTTGAAAAACCCATATCAGATCTGCCAATTGTTTTCTCTGCAAGTGCTTGCATCTTCATTCACTAAGACTGTGCAACTTTTACAATGTTGCTTGACAACATTTGCAACTTTTCAAGACCTTGCACTAACCAACTGCAAAAAATTATTTTCTCTCCATCTCTCCATCAATCTTGCCTCTAACTAATCCTTTGACATCAATGGCATCCATAATTGCAACAACATCCCTTTTGACATCAATAACAATCATATTTCCAACACTATGCAAGGAAGCAAGGATACATAGAGAGTTGACAATTCTATACAACCCACAACAAAATGGAGTTGTAGAGCAGAAGAATCAATCACAGGGTTTGCTAAGGCCATGATTCATGACTTGGACTTGCTATATTTGGGCAGAAGCTTGTCTTACAACAATTTACATCTAGAACAAGTGTCCTCCCATGATCTTAAAGAACAAGGCAGTAGAGGAGACATTTAGAGGTGTGAAACAAAAGGTGAATTATTTCCACATCTTTGGTTGTCTCGTATATATTCATATACCTATAGAGAAGAGGAAAAAATTGAAATTTCTAGCAAGAAGGGTTTAAGTGTAGGTTACAATAAGACTTCAAAAGCCTACAAGATCTATATTCTAGAGCTAAGGAAAGTTGTAGTTAGTAAGGATGTCAAATTTGAGAAAAAATTTGCATCAAAAAGAATCTCCAGAATTCATTCCAATAATAGAGAATGAGGAACTGGAAGCTCTAAAGGTTGGACCTCCAATGATTCCATTTGTTCCCAATTCAAGACAATAGCCTTTAGTTGAGGAGGGAGAAACTTCAACCCCTTCTTCCTCTTATTTTGTTAGGATATCTCAATGGTTTGAACATACATTGAGGGATGCTCAAGAGCATATTGAGGCTCCTAAAAGCACATTTAGAGAGATTAGGCCTTCGAAGAAGTTTCTTAACTACATAGCATTTATGAGTGACATTATTAAGTCTTTCAGCCTCCAAGAAACAATGGGTCAACAATTAGTTGGTATTCTAACCAAGCCCTTAGAAAAAGGAAGTTCGAAGCATGCAAAGACAAACTTAGACTAGTGTTACAAAATACCTTCCTTGCTAAGAGGAAGTGTTGAATTTTTTAGCTCAATTCAAAATTTTTGCATAGATTCAATGTGAATGTGCAAGTAGTTTGACTTTTTTCTATTTTGTTATTCACTTAAGTGATAAAGTGAAAATATTTTATTTAGTTAATTAAATCTAATAATGTACAAATAAGCACTAATTATTTAGACTTATCTTCCAAGTCATCTTTTGCGTGAGATAAGAATATTATTCTTGGAGATTATATTTTTTAGTTGATCAGTATAAAGATAGATGCAAAAATAGAAGTTTAATAACTCAATACAATGTAATAATTTCATGTAGTTGTGAATTATCAATTATGGCGGTTTCATTGTAAGCTTTCAAAGGAATGCAAAGCAAAATTCAAGGTGTAAATTGTTTGTGTACATGTGTTTGTTTCTATAGTTTGAACTTTAATGATTTGTGTGATTAATTTAATGTTTTAATCCATTAGGTAGTTAGCCATCATGATTGTAATTTCAATAAAACCCTTTCAAGAAAAAGCCAAAAAATAAAGGAGCACTCAATGCATTATCACAATCTAGATTATAAGACATTGTCAGAGCATCCACTACAACACAACCTTAAGCTATGCTTAGAGAAGTCCAATAGCATAAACCCTTTTCAAATACAAGTGCACCACTATCTCCGTCCCAAGAATATATTATACAGACAAAGCCTAAAACCATGGTTTTAGAAAACTGTGGGAAAAATGACACCCAAATCCAAAGGCACAAATTTCAACTCTCATGTCATAAGTAATGTAACTCCCCATTTCATAACCACCCACAAAAATATGGCATTCCATTTTGAACTTATTCCTCCCTTAGTAAACTGCTCTTACACATAATAAACCAATTAAAAATCAACCTTAATTTTTCTAGTCCACCTCATAACTTCCTCTTACATGCTCTTATGTGTTGAAGAATTTCTTGTGTTGTGCTACCTCAAGTGGGATGTACTTTTCCATGTGGGCACATTAATATTATAACATAATTAATAAATACAAACATTAGGAATTGTAAGGTGTACGATGCCTAATCCTAACATGTGTTATACAACTTGTTCATTGTGTAGTATATACTAAGCCTTGTCAATGTATCTCATTTTCTAATGAGTTGGATGGGTATATATAGTTATGCTAAGATCATTTTGAGTATCTAATTTTATTACATTATATTCAAAGTGATTCTTGCAAGTAAATTTGTGCTAAAAGGTGGGGACTCAAAAGCACTAGTCATACACACTATGTTACAAAATTACAAGTTCCTAAATGATCTAAAGATGCTCCTTTGTACAAAAAGTGAAGAACTAATACATTAGACTGCAAAATCCGACGAAACTGTCCGACGAAATATGTTAAATTCGATGTTCGTCGGGTGCTTGTAAAATTTGATGTGTAATTTCTAATTTTTTGAAAGTTTATCCCCGACGTTCGTCAAAATTTTGATGAACCTGGGGTTCATCGAAATGCCGGCTATCATTTTCGTCGAATTTTCAACAAACATGAAAAATTAAAAAAAATCAAATTGTGGCCGACATAAAGAAAAGTGAGTTCACGCCTGATTTATTGGGACAGTGTTTTGCTCTACTTGAGACAGTTTGTGGAGAACTAAGGACGATTTTCTTGAGAAAAATCAGAAAAAATTTAAGAAGATATCGCCAGGTTGAGGGTAGTCATT
>VDFB02062872.1:0-21662 GCA_007258455.2 Sequoia sempervirens
ATTTCTCTATAGTAGCTTTCAGAAGCATGTTAATATTGCCAAACCCTGACTTTAAGTATGATCAAGATATTATTAAGAAATGGAAATGAATAGAGAAAGAGGATAATAACTCAGACATTTATGAGATTATGAAAGACTGGAATGAGGTTCCAGAGACCTTCAAATGAAGTGATTCACCTTAACCAATCCCTCCATTTATTACAGTCATCAAGAATGCCATGGTCTTGCTCAACCAATTGAACTCTGCTGCCTCAAGCAATGTAAATGTTGATTGGGTCTTTTTATTAGGTTTCATAATGGTTAACGGTGTTACACCAAATTGGGGAGAAATTGTTTCTAGGAAATTGAGAGTTCGGAGAAGCTCAAAGAGAGGGAATTTCTACCGTGTTCATATTTGACTAATGTCAATGTGTGCTTCTTTAACTTTCAACCCACAATTTCATCCCAGTTGGTCTCAGGATTCAACTCAGCCAATACATGTAGAATTTTCATCCCAGTTGGTCTCAGGATTCAACTCAGCCAATACATGTAGAATTTGGTTCACTGTTATATGGTCATAGATACTGGAGGCACTACATAACAATTTGTAAAAAAAATTTACCAGAGATTTATGAAACAGTGGATGAGGCAAAGATGCCTAGGATTCCTAATGCTTTGAAATAGGATTTGATGAAAAATCGAAATTGGGTTTTGTAGCCATCTCATACCATTCTTCAAAATTGAAGGAATTATCACTGCTCCACTTTAATTCCATTCTATTGCTCGAGAGAAAGTGTAACAGTACAAAGGATAATAACACAGACAAAAATATAATGTGCAAATGAAAGATAGGAGACTCAGAAAAAATACAGTTGACATAATTCCTATTTCTACAGGTGAAATAAGCATTATTTTCCTCCCTTGGATGCCACAAGAACTTTCGCCTCTGTTTCTTCGTTACAAACTGTAGATCAAGAAGCTTAGCAGCAAGAGAACATTAGTATGGTATTAATCAGGGATCCAAAGGGAGAGATGAAATATTCTAACAAGTGAGCAGAGATATCAATCAGAGAGAAATAAAATTTGGGCAACCAATCATTACCACAGCTGTAGAGGATTTATTAGATGAATTTCGAAAGAGAAAAATGCAGAAAATGAAACCAAATTCACTTATCAAATCAATGAACAAATATGCCCAAGGATCATTTAAAGAGAAAGAAAAAGAGATTTTAATACTACCCAAACAATAGAAAGGAGTATAATCACAATTTAAGGAAGCAATGAAGTAGGTAGTTCTAGTTTCCAAAAGGCCAAAACTATTCCTCAAAATGTAAAGCAAGGATTACAATTGTTGTTTTCAACTTTTAATAGTTTATATAAATGAAACTACTCAGATTAAAACCCATTTGAATTCAAGTTTGCAAATGGCTCTTGGACTACTGAAGAATGTAGAATTTTTCTCCCAGATGAAACAATTTATGCCTTCTCAAGTTTTTCTGCTATCTGGAGTAGCAATTGATATAGTTAGACTGACAACAAAGGGAATGAAATGAGAGTTTTATCAAAATGATTGATACGATGAATAAAATTCCCTAGGTGATGAACAGGTATGTCACCTGGGTGGTTGGCTTTCCTGTACGTGGGATGTTCAAGGAAGTTTACTACAACAAGGTCATTTTGATGCCCTAGCTTTTCTTTTCCTCAACCTGTTTCAGAAGGAGGTAGAAAATGTTCAAACAAAGCTTGTTGAGGTTGTCCAAGATTTTATTATTTTTATTGTGTGTTGGCATTTCAATTCGCACCTCTGGAATGCGGATTAGAAACGGACAGCTATGCATAGATAAACTGCTCTTCGAATTAGGAGGGGAAGCTCCCTCTTTGCTAATGTTGCTTAAGAAAGTAAATTAAAACTAATTTGCCTATCTTTTTGTTCAGCTAAGTGCACAAGGTTATAAAACTCAAGCGTCGTAGCTGAGATTTTCTGTTTTAGAAGTTCAACTACGACTAAGCCTACTCTAATGATGTTTCTAACTTCTCAAGTAATCGCAGAGCAAGAGAGTTAGAAATGGACAAGGAAGGATTTTCTGACAAAATACTTAAATAAACTCTTTTCCAACACACATCTACTTACTTTCAATCCAAGCTGAAAAAAAGATCATATAAGCGTAACACAATAAACGGAAATCTGAGACTTTATATCAAGGCAGCAAAGCAAACAAGACTTTATTTTCTCAAACTTCAGGAACAAAAGTTTACACTTCTAGGACAGCAGGATTGTAGCAAAATAGGCTTACAGTTTATCCATCAAACCAGAATACATTGACACAAGACACATGCACTGAACAAGAACTTTCAGCTAAAAGAGACTTGCAAACTTGTTCTTACACTAAGTGAACTGAAACTAAACAACAAAAACTTGTAGGCAAAATAGGCTCAGCAATTTGTTATCACAAGTACAGTTAAGAAAGTAATGGGCAAGGCTGCCCTTATTTATACACAAGTAGAGGAGTAGGGAACCCTAAAATCTCCTTGCTTTTACAACTAAGGCTTGCCAACATGCAAGCTTTATTTCTAAAACTAAACAAAATAAACATCTAACCACCTATGAAAGCATAAAAATAGGGAAATGCCAACTATTACAACTTGTTCTCTTTCTCTTCTACAAAGAGTGGCTAAGAATTGAGACAAGAATAGAAAGAAAGCTGGAAGAAAGCTTCTAGATGACTGCTGCTTTAAATCTCGTCCTCATACGCCAAAAAACTGATTTGTTTCTTGATTTTAAGTGGAGAGTGCTGCTGAAAATAGAATGTTGATTTGCCTTGAAAAAGCAATTTCTCCAAAAAATTTGGGACGTGGGTTTTGTAGAAAATCACGTTCCGGAGAAACCCAGATGCTCAAAAATTGAAAAAGCTAAATCCATCTTGAAAAAGCGGTCAAAAAGCAGTTTCTAGAAGAGGGAAAAGTTTCTCAATGTTGAAGAGGATGAAAAAGTAGAGAGACCCATGTGATCAGAAATGGAAAAAGCTGAGTGGTTGTTTTGAAAAAGCAACGCCCTAAAAGTTTGGAGCCTGAAAAAGCGTTCCTCCTTGCTCACTGATCTTGGAACCACAAAAACACCGAAAAGCATATCGTTTGGGTCTTCAAATCTTTGTTGAGAGAAAAGGGAAAATCTTCTTGCTCTAGACGCCAACCTGCAAAAATGAATAATGAAAGACAAAAGCTCTCTTAAATAAGTTGAGGTTTGAGAAAATCTGCTTTCTTTTTGCTTTAAAACTTCTCGAAGCCAATCTTAAGCAGGTGCATCGAACTTGGACACTTTTTGATGTTGAAAGATAAAACTTGGAAAAATTGACTAAGGCACATTGGGCCTTGGGCGCCAATCTTCTCCTGGGGCACTTTTCCTCTCCAGACTTAGCCAATTTTCTTGAAATTTCAACTTTTTGCTTGATTTTGACCTCCATTTGACTTTGATTTCTGGATGCTCGGAGGATTCTGTGAACTGACAGAGTGATCCATTGCGGGGCTTGACTGATTCTGAGAAGATTATCCTGGAGGCAACTTTGGATAAAAACATTATTTGACCCCTCAAAAAGCTGGGTGCCCCTGGCTACCTGGGGCGCCCATGATCATCAGTGTTAGTCATTTTTCTTAAAATTTCAACTTGTGTTTTCTCATCTCCTAATGAATTTGTAGTTCTGGGAGCTAGACTATCCCGACGATCTGTCTGTCAGATTCACTGAATAGCTCGTTGAATTTTGAGGAGGGTGCTCTGGATGCAACGTCACCTGAAAAGTTGATTTGGGGCCTCAAAAGCTTAGGCACCCCTGGCTACCTAGGGCACCCATATTATCCAGACTAAGTCTGTTTTGGATTTTCAACTTTTACACTTACTTTCTGATCTTTTGATGAATTCTCAATTCTGGATGATCCGGAGGTCTAACGAACTGATGGCTGGGCTCAATGGATAGCTTGGAGGATTCTGAAGGGCTCACCTGGGAATGATATTTCCTGAAAGTTGAATCTTGAAGGTCAAAAGCTTGGGCGCCCCTAGCTACCTGGGGCACCCAACTCCTTCAAAGTTAGATTTTATTCTGAGATTTTCAACTTGCTTTTGACTTTTGGCATTTTGCTCATGTTTCTCCCTCTGTTCCGCCTTCAATATCTGGTGATTATCAACTCTGATGGACTTGCTGATGGTTTTGTTGGAGAGCTGCTTCAAATCTGACGAAGTCATGCTACAGGCTTCGACTGCAAATTCTCTTATTTAGGCCCTCAAAAGCTTGGGCGCCCTTTTCCTTTTGGGGCGCTCACCATTACCAGACTTGGACATTTTTGCTTGATTTTCAACCTTCAAATTTTGGACCTTCATGTTATACCTTCCATTTGATCTGGATTTGCCGAAGATTAACAAGTTTGATGATCTGACGAAGACATCCACTGCAAAGCTGGCAGACTTCTGAAGAGATTGAGCATATTTGCAAACCCTAATTGCTAGATTAGGTCTTCCAAAAGGCTGGGCGCCTTCTTGATGTGATTTTCGTGACCGCACCGACACAGAATAAAGTTCACCAATGGCTACCCTATTCCCTCTTGATCAAAGTATCCAACACGCTAAGATTGCGAGAAAGTTCGTGTGTTCAACTCCAAGGTTCCTTCAGTGCAATAGAATACCCTTAGTTGGCTCGATGTGTTTTTGCTGGTATTTCAAGGGGACTTACACAATTGTTCGGCAGCTGATAGCAGACAGCAGATTAAGGGCTTCATGTGGTTCGAATGATTTGTCGGGTAAGTGCAAATTTCCTAATACTAACCAGAAATGTACTGAATTTAAAATGGTTGTAGGGATGAGAAGGTTCTAATCTACTCTAAGGCGTGGGACATGGCGATCAATTCTCGCAGACTTCAACCAAATTCCGCTTTGCCTCACTTCGGACAGCTTCCACATAACCGGTGCAATCTTCAGATGAGTAATCAAAGGTATTCAAATCACGATCTAGCATGAAGACACCATCACAATGGGGCATGCCAACATATAAACCATAATCGAAGTTAAGTTTCATAATGTTCCAGTTGACCACGCAAGGCGAACCACCGTCAGCGAGTCCGCTAGTGGTATGGATAAGCGAAGTTTTGTTCAAATCGAGCACCACATTCCACAATTACTAAGTACTTGCATGAAATGAAATCTACTTTACTTTAAGCTACTTCAAGATTCTACGTGAATTGGAAGGACGAAGAAGCCTTGCTAGCTACTCATAACAAAGAAGAGATCACCATCAATGAAAACTCTTTTATTATGAAAGTGTTCACAACAACTTCTTACAAAGTATTCAAAGGGAAGACTTTCCTTCCTTTTCAATCTAAGCTAAACTATCAAACTATGCTACCTTCTATTCTATCAATCTCTCTCTATTTCTTCTCTGCTACCCATTCCTTGTCGAAGATGTCCGATACCCAGAAGAAAATTCCCTTCAGAAAGCGTCGAATTCATGTGTCTACAAATGAAGGGGTACATTTAATTTTTTGAATTTTTAACCTTAGAAAAATATTTCTCAACCAAATTTTCTCTCATCCTTCATATCTGCGCATATTTTCTTCCCCTGCGTTGCCTTACGAAATTTTTCATTTATTTTTCTCATGGCGCATATAGCCTGTGGTGAGGAATTTTCATCAACACGCATATATTTTTCCTTTTAGAAGGCCACCCTCTCCAACATCTTTGGGAATCCTTCCTTAGCCACCTTAGACTTGGGCGCATTTAGGCTATGGTGAAGGATTTAACCACACCTTAGCAATTTTTACCCATCTTCACCTTGTTTGACATCACGCCTTGGTAACTTCCCTCCATCTTTACCTTCACTTGGGCGCATTTCACACATGGAGGAGGATTTAACACTTTCAACACCTAGCATAGGTCATGACTTCATGGGCGCATTCAAAGGGTGGAGAAGGAAGTTTGACTCCCACGTCCTTGACTTGCTTTGACTATTCTTCAAGCATGGGCGCATTTCACACATGGAGGACGATTTAACACCTTGCCTTGTCTTTTCCTGGCTTACTTGGGCGCATTTGGCATGTGTTAGAGGAATTATCCCCAACGCCTTTGACTTCTTTGACTCTTCTTCAAGCATGGGCGCATTTTGATAGTGGAAGAGGATTTAACGCCTTGCCTTGTCTTTTCCTTACCTTCATCTTGAAGTGGGCGCATTTGGGGTATGGAGGTGGACAAACTTCATGCCTTAGAAACTTTTTATGGCTTCTTCCTTCCTTGGGTGCATTTTGAGGGTGGAGGTGGACTTAAGTCCAACACTTAGACAATTTTCATCATCTCCTTGTGAAGTGGGCGCATTTTCAGGGGTCTGCAGGATGAGCTCAACACTTAGAAACTTTTCATCAACTGCTTGAGCTGAGGGCGCATTTTGAGGTATGAGCAGTATGAACTCCAGACTTAGACAATTTCATCACCTTTTGCCAGTCATGTTGGGCGCATTTGAGGGGGTGAGTAGGACGAGATTCAGACTTAGCAAAATTTTCAACCTTCACCAGCCATGGGCGCATTTCAGGGGTGAAGCAGGATGTTCTTCAGACTTAGGCGTTTTTTTCCTCATCTTCACCAACCAGCTCAATACTTACTATATATAGTAAGTTCCAGGTTTTCCCTCTTCTGAAGCTCAGATTGATTTGAAATTTTAACCACAGGATCCTCATGACCTAGTTAGTCTATTCACACTGTCATCTCGAGCTGACCTGCTATTTATAGCATGTTTCTGAAGATGGTTTACTATTTATAACAACTGCCTGGTTTTGATACTTCCCCAACTCCATTTGACTTGAAATTTGAATGACGTGACCCTCATCGATAGACTTGCCCATTCACACTGGTGCCAAATGCTGACTTACTATTTATAGCCTATTTCTAGAACGCCTTACTATAAATAGTAAATGCTACGATTGCCTTCAAATTTTACCGGTGGATAGCTTGAAAGATATTAATCGCAGTGGGATACACCGGTTTTCGAAAATTCTGGCATTTTACCCCTCATTTTGGGTCCCGAAGCTGGAAACCCTAATTTGACTTGCATGTCTATCAAATGACCTTCGTTTGACCTCGTTTCTGTTGCACTCCGCCCTGTTTGTGATACTGATGTGCTGGGCAACTATCGAAATGGACCTGCTAAAAATAGTAAGTCTCTAAAAATTGATCATCTCGCTTTGCATGTCACATCACTGCGTAGCTCTTGAAAAACCCATAAAGAATCGCTTGACATGTGCTGAAAAGCCCTGCATGCAAACCCTAAAAATAGCCTTTGAAGACGGCTCCTGAAAAAGTCATGATCCTGGTTTGCATGTTATACCATTGCGAAGCCCTCGAAAAACCCACAAGGAATGTTCAGACATGCAAATAAAATTTCAACATGCAAACCTAAAGATAGCCTCTGAAGGCTGAATACTGAAAGTCATCGTCTCATTTGGCATGTTATATCACTGCGTAGGTCTCAGAAAACCCAGAAGGAATCTCCAGACATGCATTGAAAAACTTTGCATATAAACCCTAAAATCTGCTCCTGAAGCTGAACTTGCGAAAACTAGACAGTTGTTCGTTCTGGCTCAAAATTTGCAGACAAACAGCTTGACATGTTCTGGATGCAGTGTAATAATCGGAACTTCAATAGTGCTGAGAGAACGCCCCAAATCTGGTATTTACTAAAAATAGTAAGTTGTTAGAATTCACTGAAATTTTGCTAGGAACCTGCTGGAAGCATACTGACTGCAACGTGAAGCTCAAATTCCAACTTATTCACTCCATTTGACTTTAAACTGCCCAAAAAATTCAAACCCTAAATCCCATACGTAGCCAAAATCTCACGTTTAAGCTCACAGACGGGCACATCCCCGGAAAGCAGACAGCGGAAAGAGACAGAAAGAGAGAGAGAGAGACAAAACCAAAGCCAAAGATCATAATGGAGCAAAAATTAGCGGGTCCCCATTTAGAATGGGGTATGTGTGAAAAGGTCACAACACGCCCCTGGCCACCTGGGGCACCTAGAGTTCCCAGACTTAGATTATTTTTTGATATTTTCATGGTTTGCATTCTGCTTCTTGGTTGAGACCTCTCCGTTCAATATGAGATTCAAGCTAATTGGTTGATCTGATGATTGTGCTATTGGGCTCACTGTGGAGCTGAGAATATTTTGAGCAACATTGTCTAGGAGCACAAACCCTAATTTCATCATTTGATGCCTTGAAAAGTTGGGCGCCTATCTCCTTCTGGGGCACCCATGGCTAGCAGACTTAGTTTTTATTTTGCAATTTTTAGTTTCCTCCTTCGTTTGACGTGCTTTCCTTTGCCTTGCTTGCTAGAGATGAAAAATTTTCTAAGGCATGAGGGTTTGGGCGCCTAGATTGAGCTAGGGCGCTTCAAGCTTCTAGACTTAACCATTATTCCTTAGTTTTCAAGATTCTTCAATTGCCATTCTCCATTCTTTGTTTTGCGTGCACGTCCATTATTTTCATCTTCTGTTCAGTGCTTGAATGTTTGAATCTGATACCTGGCAACTGACTGACCTCCATCAATGGTCTTGGAGCTCCTAAAACAGATTCTGAAAAAGCAGAATAGACCTATTGGCGTTTAAATTCGCACCTCTGGAATGCGTATTTGAAACGGACAGCTATGCACAGTAAAACTGCTCTTCAAATTAGGAGGGGAAGCTCCCTCTTGCTGATGGTGTTGAAAGAAAGTAAACTAAAAACTAAGTTGCCTATCTTTTTGATCAGCTAGAGCACAAGGTTTATTAAACACAAACGCCGCAGCTGAGATTTTCTGTTTTAAGAACTTCAACTACACTAACTTAAGCTAAAGACGTTTCTAACTTCTCAAGTAATACGCAGAGCAAGAGAAACTAGAAATGAACAAGGTTGAATCTTCTGACAAAGTGCTTCAATAAACTCTTTTCCAACAAACATCTACACACTTCAATGTAAGCTGAAATTAAGATCATAAAAGCATAACACAAATAACGGAAATCTGAGACGTTATATCAAGGCAAAGGAGGCTCATGATTTTATTTCTCAAACTTCTGGAACAAAATCTACTACTAAACATGCTTGGAACAAGAGCTTGCAGCTAAAGAGGCTTGCAATCTTGTTCTTACACAATAGGAACAACAATTACAACAACTCCTTGTTGGCTAAAAGAGACTCAACAATTCCCTATCATAAACAATTGAACAACACTTGAATAACAAATAGAAGGCACAATAGGCTCAACGCTTTGTTATCACTAGCATGGTTAAAGAAAACTAATGAGCAAAGGTTCTTATTTATAGGCAAGCAGAGGAGTAGGGAACCCTAAAATCTCCTTGCTTTCACAATCTAGGGCTTGCCCAGCAAGCAAGCTTTATTTCTAAATCTAGAAAGAAGATAACATCTAACACCTAAGAAAGCAGGAAAAGCGAGAAACGCCAACTATTACATTCATCTTCTTTCTCTTCTTCAAAGAATGGATAAGAATTGCTCCAAGAATAGAAAGAAAGCGGAAAGAAAGCTTCTAGATGAAAGCTTGCTTTAAATCTCCATGACATCCACCAAAAAGCAGGAAACTATGTCCCGGTTCAGTGCATCTATCTCAGCAATAGCAAAATTGTGTTTTTCTAAGATATCCTCTCCATTTGCAATTGATCTCAAGAAATGTTCGACCTCATTGGCCGCTTTTTCAAATCTTGCTGACATCATGGCAAGGTGATTCATTTTGCCACCAACTGTATTGCTGCTATCACAGCTGCGAACAACACTCTGAAATTGAGTTTGCACTTCATCTAACTCGACGAAGAACCATCTTCAAGACTGTACCAAGAAGGAATTTCTGTGACAAACTCATTAATGAAAAGAAGAGCTTCGATCACCCTTTGTCTGTAGGCAATAAACTCCTCAGATATCCTCTCGTAAGTTTTAACCTTGAAGACATGACGCTCTCTCCAAGCAAGGATCTGCCTCTTGTGTTCTTTTGAAGCCGCTGAACCATAGGCTGTATCTAAATCAGCAATAATGATTTCATGCCTTGGTTTTACTTCAGCCTCTAATTGTTCAAACCCTTGGATACTTTGACGTAGCTCATGAGCGTTTTCTCTCAACTGAAACATCTGTGCCAAGATCTCCTTTCCTCTGACAATGAAACTCTCGATCCACTCTTGAGTTTATTTCCCACAAATGACCAGCTGCCTCAACTGATGATGATCAACTGGTGTATCTAAAACTTGGGGCAGCGACTGAGTAGCCTGTGAAGAACCATGGACAAGGTTAGAAATATAAAGCCTAAGTTGTTGTATTTCAGCCTTGAGGGCTGCTTTGTCTTCTACATCCTTGAGCACTCTTTCTTAAAGGTTTTCAGACACAACTCTGAACAAACTGACATCCGTATGTCCGATATTTCTACCAAGATTAGCCTTGACCATCACGAAGTCATCCATATTCACCTCATCCCTGTTCTTATCTATGGGAGGTACAGCAGTCTCCATAACCATCTCACCATCAGGATTCCTATCAAAGTGAACTTGCTTCTTTGCTTTCTTCTTAGGAGGTTCTTGATAGATGTTGTCAAGATCATCAAAATTTACCTGATATGAAGGTCTTCTTCTCTCCCTTCCCAAGCAGCTCTCAAGCCAAGACACGGTAGTATCTTTACTAACTTCCTTGGGAGGTACAATTGCAATTTCTTCATCTTCTTCAATATCCAGGTCGATGTGAATCGGTGAAGGCTCTACCAAAGGTACAGAAACATGTGTTAAAGGCGGCTCCTCTGCTTCTTTCTAAGGTACGGGCTCGTCAGGAGGAGCTTATGTTACAACTGTAGGTTGCTCCTGTATGACTATGCCTGAGAAGTCTAACCTTCTTCTTACATTTTTATTTGATCTACCACCTTTGACGCCTTCTTGAGACTGACTTATGCCCTTCCCTTTTGACTATGCTCTGGAAGAAGAGGGAAGTGTCCTTGGCAACTCTGCTATTGGAATGGAGTTTTTCCTCTTAAGGACTAGGAAAACCTTGCTATGCTCAAGGACTTGTCTTGTCCTGTCTTCAACTGAGAGGGACTCTTTATTAGCCCAATTAACTTGAGGAAGGGGCTAATCTTCAATTTGCTTCTGAGCATACATCGGGAGAAGCACATCCTCATCATCATCTGATAACCCTTCTATGCCTTCTGATAAGCAATCTTTCATCTGGTGAAGAGTGAGCCTACTGTAACTACGCCTCCGCACCTCGAACTCATCTATGCAATTGGCCCAAAAGTCTTCGAGAGTGGGTAAGTGAGCATAGTTTTTCTCAAGTCGGCCAGCGTAGACGCCATGAGGGTCATAAGATCGTCTCTCGCTGTAAGGCTTGAGACCAAGTTTATCTAACTCATCCCCCATGGTTTTAGCATCTGCTGTGTTCTGCATGTATAAATTCCCAACCCCAATGGAAAACCGAGGGCTGGTTTCTTTCTGTTCCTCAAGATTGTGTGGACCTCACGTGCCTGCCTTAAGAACTCCATGAAGACGACCTCGTCTAATGGGTACCTTGGTAACATGAGTGGGGCACTAAAAGCCATAGACTCTGAGATAGGTGAAAGTAGGAAATTGTATGAACCAATCAGCCCACTCCACCATCGCTGCCCTGGCGACTGAAGAGATACCCAGTCCACTGTGTACATCAAGAAAAGCCTCATTCACCTCTTGTAGTGATGCAGAGACTTCGTGAATTCCAACTAAGGGTAATAGTTGTAGATATGTTGTATGCTCAATGATCCCTCGGTGTTCAACCCTCTGAATTGACCTTGGTAGGCCACTAGGTAGACTAGGTAAGAAACCATATGGAACTCATGAAACTGGAAATATTCTGTTATTTGTTGATGAAGGCTGTCACTGATTAAGGTGGGCCAAGGTGGGCCAATCATAGAACTCGGTCTTCTTCATGATATGAGGAATCACGTAGAACATCCATGGTTGAAACTTGGTAGCATCTTCCTGTCCAGTGACCCTGTTGAGCAAGGTGATTATGATGGCAATCTCATCTCTGAACTCCCCTCGCCCGACATTCTTAGGCAAAGTCTTATGTTTCTCCTTCATCCACCTCTGTGCAATCTTCTTGCTATATTTGTCCTTGTGCATTTCCCACATCCTTTCACATTCACCTTTTGAAATAGTGACACTTTCAGGCCATGGGGGAATGGAAAAACATTTCTCGATCATATCAGGCTTCAAACAGCAAATCAATCTGCCATCAACTGATTGAATCTCCCTTGTAGCCAGGTTGTAATGCTTGATGCAAGCGATTATGAACTCAAGGCTCTGAATTGAAAACGGAATAGACGTTGTTGTGAGGAGTCCAGAGTGTCCCAGGTTTCTGATTGAAGTGTTGCCTGCGCTCTCTAAAGCGTGTAGATCAAACACCGGCTTGATGTGATGCAAGTCCGTCTCAGCTGTTTTGATGTAATCATGATAGAGAGCTGATTCAGTCTTGAAAACATTGGGAGTATACTCCAAACCTTGAAGAATGACTGTAAACTCGCCTATGTTCAGACAAGTTTTGAGCAATTTACTATTTTTAGAATGATGATTTTTCTTCCTCCAACGGAAAAATTTTTGAAATTTTTTCTGAGATATGGGTTTTGCTCAGAATTTTGTTGCAAGACAACGCAAATCGTCCGTTTTTGAAAATTTTGAATTTATACTGAAAAAGCAGCAAACCCTAATTTCTTCAATTTTTCACGAAAAAAGTAGGCACCCGGGTTTTCTTCAGAATGCAATTAGAAATGAACCTAGTTGATTAGATTTGACAAATACTGATGGCTGATCAAAAAAACAGCCAACCCTAAAATTTGAAATTTGCTTGAAAAAGCTGTGATATGGGTTTTCTTCAGAAGACTGATTTGAGAGGACCCAGATGATAAAAAATTGAATGCATTGAGGATTTCACTGACATGCAAATAAAAAGCAGCTTGCTGCAACTTAATGAAGTTCTTGAAAATTTCTTCAGAAGAATGAGATGATAAGACCCAGATGGCTGGAAATTTGAAAATCTTGGCCTTCTTGAAAAATTTGATCTTCTGGATGAAAAAGCAAGACCTTATGTTGCTGGTCTAAAAAATTTGATGAAGAATCAGCAAACTTGAGTTCTTGAGTCATAAAATATAACTTCAAACTTGCTGCTCCGACTTTCTCCTTTGAATGCTACCTGCAAAAATAATGAAAATTACATTGAAGAGAGGTGTTAAATAGACTTAGGGTTTGAAATAGGTCTGCTTTCTTTTGCTTTTATCTTCAAAACCCTAAAATTGGCCTGTTCAGTGAACTTGGACATCCTCATCCTCTTGCAGTTTTGAAATTTTGAAAATTTTGAAAATTTTCACTAAGGCATTGTAAGTTGGGCGTCCTTCTTGGCTAGGGGCGCCCATTTTCTCCAGAGTTAGCCACTTTTTAGGAATTTTCAACTTTTCACAATTTTGACCTCCTACTTTGACCTCGATCTCCAGCCTCTAGATTGATCGATGCATTTGGATGATTCATCGGCGTAACTGGCCCGGTCTGAGAAGATTGTGGAGGTGTCTCTAAATAAAACTTCATTTTCGCGACCTTGATTCATGGGAGCCTATTTCCTCGAGAGCCCATTTTCTCCAGAGTTAGCCATTTTTACATGATTTTCAATTTCTTCATTTCCCTTTGGTCTTCTGATGAAATCCTGATTCCGGGAGCTACGCTGATCCGATTGACTGGTTGACAGGCTCACTGGATAGCTCGAATGAAACCAACAAGGTGATCTTAGATGCTTCGTTGACGAATTCCATCATCTCAGTGCTCAAAACCTTGGGCACCCTTCTTCTCCAGGGGCGCCCAAACTCACCAGACTTAGCCATTTTATCATTTCATCACTTTCTCTTCTACAGACGATCCCGTCAGTTCTGGTGCTTCGGAGCTCAGATTGGCTGATGCCTGGGCTTATCGCGAAGCTGAGAAGATTTTGGAGGGAGTTCTCTGGGAGTGCTGACTGCAGTAAAGTCCACTAGAGGCCTCAAAAGTTTGGGCGCCCTTCTTGGCTGGGGGTGCCCAACTTCACCATACTTAGCCATTTTTTGATTTCCATCTTTCAGAGTTTGAAACCTTCATTCTGTACCTTCCACTTTGACCTAGATTTGCGAAGATGAAGCCCGATTGAATATCTGACAAAGATATTAGATTTACTTGAAGCGGTGAATTCGAGGTGAGCATTTTAGCAAACCTATGCCGAACCCGATGGTTCTCGATTTCGAAACCCTAACTGTTTTTGTGTGTTTTTGCAGATTTCTGGTTTTTTGTATTTTTTTGAGTTTTTCAGGCAAAAATGCAAAGTTGGGATTTTCTCTAATAATTGCAAATAAATTCATAAAAAATCAAAAGTGCTTTGTCATACATAGGAAATGCTTAGAATGCCAAGGCGTACCATCTATTTCATTGTCCAGAGCATTTACAAAGACAAATAGCAATATATAGATGAAAATACAGATTTATTATCAAAAACCTGGTTTCCTTCTTGCAGCCGCCAAAAGAATGATGAGAACAGTACGGCTGAATGAAAGGATGAATCTCTGGTCACTGTAATTGATGCTGAACCTCTGAACACCCAAGGCGCACCCCAACTGGTTGATAGAAGTTAAGTTCTGATGTTTTCCACTGACTACTGAGAAGGTACGGCCTGCTGGTACAGAAAAGTACGGCCTACAACAGCAGCAAGAATATGGTACGGTTTCTTGAAATGTGTGCCAGATCTCAGGTAAATAACCACTGAAAGATTCACCCTGTTGGTAGATGTTTATTCTCTGTGAATCTCGGAATGAATAACTCAGTAAACACAAACTGTGATCTCTGTATGAAATCACCAAGTGCAAGCTTCAGCTGGTATTGCACAGCCTCAGTCTGCCTGATCTCTGAAGAGTTTTCGTTCTCCAGAAACGTCCGTCTGCCAGAAACCCTAAGGTTTGCAAACTCCAATGCTCAGAGCAAAAGACAAATTAGAATAACATTTCATCATGGTTCGATTTGTCTTGACTGCAAAATATATATCCTCTTCAATAAAATTCGACCCAATGCTCTTTTTTAATAATCATTTAATAAAATGATTAAATTCGTCTTTTCAAGACTTAGGAGAAATCTATTAATAATTGGCGCTTATTTTAATGAATAATAAATATTCATTAAATCAAAAATTAATACTTTATTATAAAGTATATTAAATACTTTATAACAGGCCAAATTAATTAAATAATTTAATATTTCGATAAAGTGACTTTAATATAAAGTCAAATTATTAAATATTTAATAATGCATTAAATATCCCTTATTCCTCCGTTTGATCATCAAACTGCTGAACTGGATTGATTCTGAGCTGAAAGGTTGAACCAGGTGCCCTGCCCGAAATAGCAGCTTAAAAACGACCTAACTTTCTAAAATAGAAGTTCACGAAAAAGCACTTTCGGAAGATTGCAGAAGAGGCCCAACGACACAAAAGTACCAATGGAGCCACCCAAACAGTAGCTCGGAGTGATCCCTGCGCACCTGCAATACGACCTCGAGGATCGAAATTATAGGCTAACTCCTCGACAAGCGGTGTGGAAGCTAAAGCGGGGGACATGTGATCCAGCCACTGCTGAAATTGCTTGTCCTCAAGCAATCTGCGCAAATCACAATTTTAGCTGCGCACCACGGATCCCATAGAATCTGGGACCAATGTTCACCTTTGGTCTGCGGCTCTGTAACTCCACGAAGTACGATTGCTAAAAATAAAATACCATTCCCTATTAACCTCAGTGCGGTCCGGCATAGGATCAAGAAACTCAGAAGGAGGCAAGTCAAACGACAAGCAACACTCACCCCCTAAAACTGCACGAGATATACTATCATCCAACATATCAAGCACGTGCATACCACCACTGTGCACCTGAAACAAATCGTGTACATGCGGATTAATCATGAAGCTATATGCACTCTGCACCATATACACACTGTGATACTCCTCCGTGAGCTGAGTCTGAAATCCCAGTGCACTAGTAGGATCCCAAACGCTATCATCACTCTGCTCAAGACCAGGATCAGGTGTACTCATATCAAACTCAAAGAGCGGATTGTCGTATGTAGATATAACATCTGTCTCAAACAATGGATTGGTCACAAACGAAACCAAACCACTAGGCTGATCCCAAACGACTGCCTCAGAACCCCCGGGGTACTGAGCATAACCATGCTTGGTCTGCGCAAAATCCTGCTCTACCTTCTCGCTCTTCCCACTAACGAGAGAGATAGAACGAAGGCTGCCATCTGTAATACCCCTCAACACATATTTCTTGCCCTGTACCTCGAATCTCATCTCCATTTTAGGCAAGTTGAGGGTAAACACACTAATGTCCTGAAGCCATCTCATACCCAACACTAAATCCATCCCACCCAGGTTGACTACATAAAAGTCTGCCTGCAACTCATAATCATTCAGCATGAGAGTGAGATTACAAATCCGTCGAGTGCAAGTGAGGGTATATCCATCTGCCACCCGAACTCTGAATCCAGGGAAATCCTCTGTCTGGAGTCTACATCTGCTGACAAAGCTTTCATCAATGAAATTGTGTGTGGCTCCAGTGTCGAGCATAGCAATACATCGCTGTCCTTCCACTGATCCCCTAAACCTGAATGAGTCATCCCGTACACTCGTAGATAATACCAACGGGGATAAGTTGGCATCGGGCCCAAACTCCGTAGAGGCATACCCGACCTCTGCATGTTCTGAAACAACCTGCTGGTCCGAATCATCAGACTCGTCATCATCATAAAAAACCCACATGGCACGGTTGGCTCTGCCCTTCGGTCTCAAAGGACAATCGTGCTCCTTGCTGTAGGGTGCTTTGCACCAATAACAAAGTTGTTTCTTCTTGCATTCCTCCCGAGTTGCATCATCAATTCTTGCAACTGGTTTCCTTTTAGGCTCTGCAACTGGTGTATGACTCTCCTCAATAGGCAAGTTATTTGTTTTAGGCGGAAATTGTTTCTTCGGAGCAGCAAGCTCCATACTCCTTGCCTTCCGCATCGCCTCCTGAAGTGTAGTCGGATCAAACGCCTTGACCCAACCTCTCATGGGTTCTGTCAAACCCTCAACGAAGAGTATGATAAGTCTCCTCTCCGAAATCCCTGTCACCATGACTGCCACTCTCTGAAACTCGCCAATGTATGAGTCCAGGCTACCTGTCTGTCTGAGCTGAGCCAACTCTCTGAAGTACAGTTCGAGATCCTTCTTATCAAATCTCTCTATCAGTCTGCTAGTGAACTCCTGATAGGTATTAACCGCATGATGGCCTAACGTATACATGCCGTGGTGCCACCAATCATGTGCTACTCCGTCAAGATGTAAAGTAGCAAATTTAATTGCCTCATCCTCCTGCATAGGCCTAAGTGACAAGTAATTGTCCAATTTCTGGACCCAAGACCTCGCTGATATCTTTTCTGATCCATCAAAATATGGCAATGTAATTTTGCTCATAGCATACTGTAAATCCCTGTTCACCTGTAGCTGCTGCTGCTGATGCTGAGGGGGTCTATGGTCGAATCTACCTTCTCCTCTGGGTTTATAGACATCTATAAACTTGTGAAATGTCAGTGCCTGCCGGATCTCAGGCGCTAGTGACATAAACTCACCATGAAATCTCGTCAAGTCTGCCACTGACATGCCATTCTGTGGCTGGAACTCCTGATGATGCACCTGATGCTCTGCCCCTGGAGTCTGTGGTGGAGTCTCCCTGGGTAAGAAGGTAGGCTGGCCTGGCCTACGCTCCTGATAGATCGGTGACGGCTGTCTCGGTGCTGATGCCAATGGCTGATCCACTGGTGTGGTCCCGCTCGTCTGTCCAATCTGTATGAAGTGTGGCTGTGTGGGCGTACACTGTCTAATAGTACCCATCAACTGAGACATCATATCCATCATATTGTCGTGTCTCCGTCTAAACTCCTCATCGGTGATATCACCCTCTGCATGTGCCTTCCCTGGATCTCTACGTGCCTCTGTAGGAATCTCACGATCTGCCATTAGGGTTGCAACACTGTTTTCACTACTGTTAGAACTGGATCTGTGAATCCCAAGTACCCCTGACACTGTCTGACCCTCAGGAATAGGTGGACCTGTCCAATCCTCGTCTTTGCCTGTTCCTACGCCTCTCATATACTGAATAGAATCTCAGCTCATGAAAAGGCAAGCAAAAAGCACTTTGAATACTGAAAAGCACTGAAAAAGCACAGGATGGCAGGAGATCTATGCTCTAATACCACTGTCAGAACCCTGGTGGTTCTCTATTTCAAACCCTAATTGTTTTTGTATTGTTTTTGCAAATTTTCGATTTTTTTGTGTTTTTGTAGTTTTTCACAGGCAAAATGAAAATTGCGATTCCGCTAGGAATTGATGAAAAATTCATAAAAAATTCATACAAGCTTGGAATGCATAGAAATTGTTCAGAATAGATAGGTGTTCTTTTATTTCAACTTTTCCAGAACATACAATATAGAAATCTGAACATGCAATGAGAGATACAATGAAATTATTGAAAGGAACCTGAATGGCGGCTACAGCAATAAATGTGATGGTACGGCCAATAAATGAAGAACCTCTGGCTCGAAAATCTATGCACAACCTCAGTAGATCATGGCGCCCAGTGTCCAAACACCAGAAGCTGAGAAATAGAGGCGTTCCTCTGAAGCTGAGAAGGTACGGCCAAGTAAGTACAGAAAAGTACGGCTGACAGCAATTAATGAGAAAGTACGGCCTCCAATAAATGATGTCTGATCTCTGAATAAGTCCTTCTGATGAAATCGCCTTATTAATCTGATGATTTCCTCTGTAAATCTCTGCTAAAATAAATGGATAAGCTCAGTCTGTGACTTCTGGATGAAATCACCAAGTGCAAGCTTCAGCTGGTATTTCACAGCCTCAGTCTGCCTGATCTCTGAAGAGTTTTCGTTCTCCAGAAACGATGGTCTGCCAGAAACCCTAGGGTTTGCAAACTCCAAAGCTCAGATGCAAGAAGACAAATTAGAATAACATTTCATAATATGGTTCGATTTGTCTTGACTGCAAAATATATATCCTTTGATAAATTCGACCCAATCTCCATTTAAAATAATCATTTAAATTAAATGATTTAATTGGCCTTTAACTTTAGGAGAAATCATTAATAATTAATTGGCGTCTTACTTTAATGAATAATAAATATTCATTAAGTCAAAATTTAATATTTATTATAAAGTATAATAAATACTTTAGAACAGGCCAAATTAATTAAATATTTTAATATTTCAATAAAGTGACTTTAGTATAAAGTCAAATTATTAAATATTTAATAATTCATTAAATACCCCTCATTTCTCCATCTAATCATCAAACTGCTGAACTGGGTCGATTCTGAGCTGAAAGGTTGAACCAGGTGCCCTGCCCGAAATAGCAGCTTCCGCCTGACCTAACTTTCTAAAAATAGAAAGTTCCCTCAAAAGCTCATCGAAGACTCTCAAGGCCCAACCTCGCCACAACAAATAAACTCGAGCTACCAAACACCGAGAATCGCCTCGATGATCCTTCGTGACACCCTGGCCACCCTACGCAGGATTCTCCGCAAGTAAAATTATAAAGCACCCCTGGCTAAACAAAGGTCAGCCTAAAATAGGACATGATGTTTGTGAAGGAGTGGAAGACTCCTGCTCAGTTATGGGAGTGTCCGCCACATCTATTTCTAGCAGAGGGATAGGCTCTTTAACGAGAGCAGGAGAAGCAAGTTGAGAAACAACGGGGGGAGTCACCTCCAATGCCTTGGTAGCGAGCCTCTTCCTGTTTACTACTTTTGGAGCAGAATCAGTGGGAGGCCATGGAGGTTGGGACATAGAGGATTCCCCATGGGGACCTTTCTTTCTTCTGTAAAATTAGGGCCAAGGTATAGGTGGTTTAGTAGGAAGATCTGATATCCTGATCTTAGGTCTATGCCAAGCATAAATTGCTGGATTGTAAAAGCCAGGCATGCTCATCCAAAACTCTTCTTTGGAAAGAGGAGAATCATCCCAAGGACAAGGTAACTTCTCCTTTCCCTTTCAAGAGGAAGGAGTAGTTGGATGTTGATCTACAGGAAGGGTCAAATTTGGCTTCCCTTTGCCCCTAGTCTTATACTTCACATACATTTTGTAAATTAGGTCTGTTCTTGGAGGAAGCAAACCAATTGGGGTGGGCCAAAAGTGATCCAATGAATATCCCCCATAGGATACCAAAGGATGATATCCAGTATCATGCACTACGTGCATATGACCTTCATGGGAGAACTTTAAACATTTGTGGATATTAGAGGAAATTCCCTTCATGGAAGCTAGCCAGGGTATGCCTAGCTTCACCCTAAATAGATCCGACTTAGGGATAACATCAAAAATTGTGTCTACGTTCCTAGGTCCAACCAAAAACTATAAGGTTTAAGGGAAATTCCATCATGCGTGCAGATGATGGACTTTGTTTTTTCATACTCCTCGCTTTATAGGGAGTTCAACCATAAGGTCTCTTCTGTGATGACATTCACTCTACTTGCGGGGTCAACTAAAACCCTTTTCACAATGTTTCCATTGAGGTGAGTAGGAATGTAAAGTGGAGAAGGCTTGTTGTTTATTTTTAAATCCTATGGTGTAAATGTCACATCCAACGAGCTAATCGCAAGATGGGGAGGAGTGATATTAACCATGTTTACATATGCTTTAGGCTGAGTAACAAAACTGGGGGATTGATAATCATATTGGCAAAATGTGACAGAAACAGGTCTTTGTATATTTGAAACTTGCTATTTTCTTTCACCACTAATTTGTTCATATTTTGTTTGCTTCCATCGAGAAAAATAGTACCATCCTCAATGCGATTAGGTGTATCTCGTGACATAGGCGCATGTAGCGTTCAATATCATGTTTGTTAACTTGATGGTATTGATAGAAAGTATTTGCATCATACCAACTAGGGTAAGGTTCTTTAAGAGGTTTAGGGTTCTCCAAGGTTATGATCTTATCCTTCAACAACTTCTATAAGATGGAAGAATAAGACTTGACTAACTTTGTGAACTTTTGGTTGTGTCTGAGGCCGTTATCATTCGTAGTGGCTACTACATTTGCAACATCTTTACCTTTCCTAGAGATTGATACAACGGATTTACCTTTTGAACGGGAGTGCGAGGAGGATGCCCCAAACTGGACTACCGTCTATTGATATTCTCGTAATGCCGCACATAGATGCAGGAAAGAAGGGTATTTCATAAGGGAAAACTTTTCTTTCCAAGGCCTTTGTAAGTTTCGTATGAATACCTTCTGCACGTCAGAGTTAGGTAATGAATAAGAGATATGCGAGAAGAGTGCTTGATACCACACTATAAAGTTGGTAATCTTCTCATTATCCCCTTGTTTACACTGGACAAGATCAAAAAAGGTCATCTTTAGTTCGATGTTAGCTTGGAACTGTCATAGGAACTAGTTCACAAGCTGGTCAAATGTGAAAATAGAGTTATCAGGCATGGAACAATACCACTCAAGGGTTGTATCTTTGAGAGATTGAGGGAATAATTTTGCCATCAACGCATTATGATGGAAGAAATCTATACATAAGGCATTAAAGGTGGACACATGCATTTG